>JAWZYV010018973.1:0-26075 GCA_038373885.1 Cheiracanthium punctorium
CATACATCCTGCTAAGATCAGCCTCCATTTACGTTGACGTCAAGTTTTTACCGAATTGAAATAGAAGTGCGCGTAAGTGCGTAATGTTCTCCAACGATTATTACATTAGAAAAATCTTTATTCGCTGTTTACTTTTCCTTCTTCTGTTCACAGTCAATGAGACGACA
The DNA here is from genome assembly GCA_038373885.1 of Cheiracanthium punctorium. Taxonomy (NCBI): domain Eukaryota; kingdom Metazoa; phylum Arthropoda; class Arachnida; order Araneae; family Cheiracanthiidae; genus Cheiracanthium; species Cheiracanthium punctorium. Next base: position 168 of record JAWZYV010018973.1, read on the forward strand.
TAACAAACTTGACTATGGAAGAAGAACAAGCTTTTTGATGATAAAATCAGACAACTGATGATACTAAGGACATCATATCAAATGCCAGAAATATCTGCTATTTTGGCATCCAGGAAACATTTTCACCATTCCCACTAACACAGGTGTTCGTGTGTAGTGTATGAATGTGTTATTAAATAATACTTGGATAAAATAAAATTAAACAAATAATTAAAAAAAAAACAGTGGTTCGATTCTTTTTTATTTGGCCCTCAAGTGTGTAGTTGGCCCCCAAACTACTGTTTGATAGCTTATCCGGCCCTTGAGCTGAAAAGTTTGGAGACCCCTGGTCTAAGCTAATTGGCTCTATAAATTGCTGTCATCATAGGAGGAGGTAATTTTTGTCTATAGTTAGCCCAGTCGGAGGAATTACGTACAGGAGAAAGTCAATGCTGACCCTCTATCTAGGTTGGCCTGCAGTGGTTTTTTAGCCCAGATAGGACAGCGTCACATACACGAGATTTCAGAAAAATTTGTTTCAGTAAAATTGAACATTTCGTGACATTACAAGTTTGGACAGTGAAAACACAGATGTGTTGCTCAGAAAGTAGCTTGCACATTACGGAAGAAAAGTGTAAACAACCAATCTTCAAAGTTAGGTTTGTATTAGAATGTGTTGTGCGGTTAACTATTTGAAAATAAACATGAAATTAGTGGGCGAAAGTTCAATCCTTTGACGTGGGAATACCTAAAATTTCTTTTCTATCTGTTTACAGGATAGGCCGCTAGAGCAGAGGCTACCAACCTTTTAAAATAGGGCCGTGGTAGCCCAGTGGTTAAGGCGTTGGACTCGTAACCGGAAGGTTGTGGGTTCGATACCGGCGTACCACTAAAGACCACGCTGTACGTGCACGTTAAATCCGTGGTTCCGAAAGTCCTCTCGGCGGTCGCTAGCAGTTTCCGAGGGGTGCCAATATTCAGAAGTCCCCCACCTTCTGATGAGGTTCCAAATTGTGGCGGGAAATTCCGGGAAGGACGTACATGTAGCTCTAAGCGACATATTCAGTGACGCGAGCTGTCCTCTCCTGGCAAACAAACAAACAAACCTTTTAAAATAGCGTCCTCCCCCCCCCCCCAACAAAGGATAACTTATGAAGGCGCCCCCCGCATCAGCATACATACAGTTTTTTATTCTTCAATAATGAGCCTTTAGTAGCCTTTTCTACAAAATAGTGTTATCGGTAAAATTTACATAAACATTTTAAGCGAAAATAGATATTTTTAGAGTAAAAATAAGAGTAAATAAGATGATTTTTTAACCCTTTAACGCGCAGTATTCCCGCGCTGGGAACACCAAACTCTGACGTTTTGACCGTTGCCAGTCACGAAGAATAGATTTGATTTCTATCAAAATAATTGCGGGTGACATAGCTCCACGAGAATCCTTTACTTTTTAGCACGTCATTTCCCGTCAAAAAATTGTCACAATTATTTTTAACAGCACTGACATCTGCTGAAAAATGGAAGAATGCGAAAACAGCTGGATAGATTGCCCAATGCTGAAAAAAGGGCAGCCGTTGCCATCGCTCGACTTAACTACCAGCAAGATGGCGGACGATCGAAACGTTCATCGCGTGCCACAGATCTAGAGACCCTTTTTTGACGACAGCTGGCTGTGGGTACAGCATTCAAAAAAGGTTCTCTAGATCTGTGGCACGCGATGAGCGTTTCGATCTTTCGCCATCTTGCTGGTAGTTAAGTCGAGCGATGGCAACGGCTGCCCTTTTTTCAGCATTGGGAAATGGTTGCGCCTCAAAGGGTTAAAACAAGCATTATTACTTGCTCTTTGACCGCTTTTTCTCGTGCCCTCCCCCTGCAAACGCTGTGCGCCCCACCGACAGGGAACCTCTGCGCTAGAGCTTCATTTATTGGGATATTTTTTTCTATAATCACCCTGCATATATTGCATATGCAAAGTTAGGATTTCATACATTGATAAAATACTTGTTTTTATTTAACGTGTGCAATTTTTATGGTTATGTTTATTTTCCGAATATCCCTTACTGTAATGAGACGAGAATCAGGTTTTTATTTTCTCTTTCATACTGGCTCTCATGACCTTTAGGTTCATGACCTTGTTTAGTTTCCATTCAAATTTTCTACATCATTTTGAACATCTCATTCGTCCTTCAACTCCTGCTTCTGTGCAGCACGAACTCATATTTTGATATTAGTGTTTAATTTCTCACGGAGTTATCTGATTACTACCTTTTAAATGATATATGCACCATACACAAACTCAGTAGTCTTGGAAAATGGAAAGAAAAGAAAAAACATGCAGTCGTTTTCACACGATAATCGGCTGCAGGTGGGGGTATGAGTAAGGTGACCATACGTCCCGTTTTTAGGTGGCTTGTCCCGTTGTCCCCAAGCATAGCTATGGGACACCGTAATGTCCCGTTTTTAGAAAGTGTCCCCTGCAATGTCCCGTTTTTTGAAAGAGAGCAACCCACGGTAACGATTTCAATAAAGGCCGCTAAAAATCTAAAGTCATTCAACGGCAGTGTCTAAAAAAGAAACTTGACCTTCCTCCCCTCTCGAGACGCAAAGAAAACGTCGGGGGTAATGTATTGTTTTTGTTCTTTTAGTGTTCTTTTTTTGTCAACTATTTCAATTTATTTAATTTTTATTTCTTTTTTTAAAGTCATGTTCCTCTTTTGCTTATTACTCCCCCTCCCCCGAATTTCCCCATTTCACTCTGGCTTTCAAAGAATTTTTTCCTTCCGAATTACAATTTCCTTTTTTCTGTGTGTCCTTTTGTTTACATTACTTAGTTTCCTGCCTTTCTGCCTCGTGTCAGATGGTGTTTTTGGAGTCCAAGGAAGGCCTACCCTTGTACCACCCGAAGCGTCCGTCTTGCACTATTTTAGCAAAGTTTTTTTTTTTTTTTTTTTTTTTTTTTAACATTAACAAAAGCTTTTTTGTGCGTTTACTTAACAACTAAAAGATACCCAGAAATGTAAACTCAGTCTCCCTACACTATTACCTTAAAAAACAATAGATGTCCCGTTTTGAGGAAAAAAAATAAATACACTATTGCCAAAAAAAAAAAAAAAAGAAGTAGATGTCCCGTTTTGAAAGAAAAAATAAATGGTCACGTTAGGTATGAGAGAGAAGAGAACGTTGTTGGAGGAGATTAACCCACCAGCGAACCCAGGTTCAAAATATTCACTCACATATGTGAAAATACGAGACAATAAGCACAACACAGGCGGAGTGACTAAATATACCCATTCAGAGAAGCAGCATTGTTCAGAAAAAGGGAATCTTCAAAGTTGCGACATTTCAATGATGTGAACAAACAGGTTAATAATGGGTTCAAGATAAAAAAAATTAATCACGGGAATTTTTTTTCTTCCAATGGCCAGCCGCTGCCGTGAAAGCTGTGGCCACAACAGGCCGGAATTGTTGGCCTCTTTATTATGGGAGCACCTAGTAAGTGGACCAACGTCGCCCCCTGTGAAGGGACGGACAATAACAACCACGCCCAGTCGGGGATCGAACCCCGACCGTCGGGAGTTGAATCCGAAGTAGGGTGCTTTACCCACCATAAAATCCGGTCGGCACAGGAGATAAAATAAACATCGAATGATATGAATGAAATTATGAACAGAGTACTGATTTCAGGCAATTTTAACATCGCATTTTTATTCTTTATATGCATACATTACAAAAAAAGAAAGTATGAGTTAATGAAAATACGATCTCATCGAAATTTACAAGCGTTAAAATTGAAAAATTTTACATGCGTGTGTGTGTGTTTCTTTTGATATTTTAGTTATTCAGGCACATGAAAGCACAGTAAAAAATGTGGAGAACAGTGAACGAATTGTTTTACTTCTCCTCCGCTCATAAAATTAGAAAGTAGTGCATTGAACCGTAAACTGACAAAATTAGGCAAGGTGGATTAGGAATGATTTTCTATTTTAAATGAAAAAAATAATAAAAACTAATTTTATTCCTTTCAAAATAGAAATATCATTCGGCATCCTAAATTATTTTTTTTAATATCTCTTCAATACAATTCAAGTAAAAATAAATCAATAAAAATATAAACTGTAATGGATTTCAAAAAAGGAAAAAAGTGAAATCAATTATTTTATTATCGTATAAATAAAATTAAAATAAGTATTTTAAAAATGATTCCAGGCAATCAACCGTGCTGCATTTGTAATGTTAACATAGTGCATTTTTATTGCATTTTGTAAAATCCATTGGCAATGCTTTATGCGACTGTATTATAAGTAAAAAACTGTTTAAAATTCTATATATACTTATAGGAACATTTGGACAGTATTGAAACTAGTACAACATAAAACGCTTATATTTTAAATTGCGACATAGAAACTCAACCAGGATATTTAACATTAGAAATACATTAAATCTCATTCAATGCTCTCTGAAAATACTTTTTTTTTTCGTGAATATATTTACTAGTACGTTGAATGTTAATAGGTTTTTAAAATGGTGATTTGGTCTGTCTACCGCAGAGCTGGATTCTGCGCTGTGTTCTCATTCAGATAATTCCTGTAATTGAAAAGCAATCAATTGTCATTAGTCTGACAAATGTGTTCGTGGTGTTAGACCTACCAAGGTTTGGCTTCAACTATTTACATTAGGCATTAGTTCTTAGAATTTGTTCCAATTTGTTTAAAGAAATTATCAAAAGCAATAAAGTTTTAGATAGTTCAGGCAAACAATTAACTAGTCCGAAGAAGATAATTACACAGAGCCTGTAATTTTTCCATCTGCAGAGAGATAAGATTTATTTTACCTGCTATGCTCCATCATCATTAAAATGAAATCTTCTCATCAGAAAGTGAGAAACTGGAAACGCTCAAAGGAAACGTATTAAATAAAAAAAAATTAAAGGTTATACTCAATTCTGCCCCCATGTCAAATATTTTTGTGTGGCGTGGTGTAACACTCACTATGAAATGCCAAAAACAACCCACCAGTGAATACATCAATTTATCTTTGCATTCTGAAAGAAAGAATTATTGATAGAAATTATTTAAAAATGACACTGTTATTCTGTATTTTACTGTCTATAATGAACTAAATTTCATCTGCATCATTTAATAAAATTGAGCTTAAGTTCTACGTGATGATAGAAAAGAAACATAATGTATTAGATAATTAGCAAACTATCAAAATATTATTATTTGAACACGTACTGATTACTGTTTCATTCTACGTAGCTTTTCTTAGACATTCATGTGTTTATTTTTTCACAAAGAAAACCATATTTTCTGAAATATTTTTATTAAAAGATACTTCGGCATTCTTTAAAATAATGACTAGCAATGTACAAAGATGTAATTTTTGACTATCTATAGAACTTAATTATTAACAGACATATTTTAATAACATTGTAAAACTGTTTGTTTTTCGTGAAATAAGAGCATTCATATTACTTGTAATACATATACCTTTCTGCTTTATAAAACAGCTGTAGCTAAAATTACGTGAAAGATCTGTTTTCGTTACAAATTTTTAGAAATTTAATAAATATTGCTTATTATTAGTCATTGAAAACATTTTTAAAATAAAATACTTGTAATTTTCCATTAAAAGAAAGAAAATGGTATACGTAAATCTATTCAATTCAAGCAATAATTTTTCTAGTATATTAAGATTTTGAATCCAGAAGATATTAACCACATGGAGAAAAGCGTTTCTCACGACATGACCTTCCGATATCGATGAGTTCACGTTAAAATCACTCACTTTCGAAAAATAACACAGTATTGTTTTCATATTCCCACTAAAATCGTTGAGGATTAAACCTGAAAATTTTAGTAGGATGAACCTTAACCCATTTGTGCCCAGATATTTTCTTCGATTTTCGCTAATACCAACAATAATACTACATAAATTTCTGATATCAATTTCTTGGACAAGGGGCGATTTCTTTTAAATTCATTATGTATAAAAACTGAAATGTCAACATCCTACTTGGTCATGTTAAAATATTTTGCGGAGTTGAGGTTCAATACTCGTGAATGAAGGCTAGTAAAAATAAATAGCGTTTTCGACTGATAGCGAAAATGCCCTCCCAAAAAAGGACTGTAGACATAAATGGGCTAAGCAAAGCATGCATACAATTCAGATACACATGTAAATGAAAAATATTATGCACTATATTTTACTATACAGAAATGTCATACTCACTAAATGTCGATTAAACCATGTTGGTGTTAAGTTCTCTATAAGGCTAGAATTTATAATAAGAACTTAATTGTATGAAAGCCATTTATAAGATATAATACTCATCCTCACTGAAAAATTTTAATTCAAGTTCACACACTTGTACTAGACTTAATAAATGTTTTACATCCTTCTGCAAGTTACCGTATTATATCCCTCAAAAGTAAAATTGCAACACCAAAAAACACGCAAATGCACGCACCGTCATGCAAATTTCAGGAGCGAGAAATAAAATCATTATAAACCAACTTATTCAGTGAGCCCACCTCGGGCAGCTAAACATGCCACAATCCTGTGAGGCATGCCATCAATGAGTTCATTGATGGTTGCCTGAGGTAGCCTTTGACAAGTCACATCCACTACTGTGTGCAGATCATATTAAATAAGCGAGGAGGTAAAAGAGGTATCACTTACCTCCTTCAAAGGCGTAAGTCCGTTTTTCTCCTCCGTCATCCCGCTAAATTAGCTGGAACGAAAACTGGAATACACGACATTATTAATTGTATATATTTTAGTTTCGTGCTCTTGAATGAGTACAATATATTTATTTTCCGTCTAGGTTATACAATATACATTTAAGAGGAATATCATGTTTACAAAGATTGAATTTTGGCTGGTCGGGATGTCGACCGCTTAGCAGCAGCGCATGGAAGAGAGTGACTTGAAAAGTACAGCATGCATGCGTTCTTGCCCCCGCGGTTGCCAGGGGCCCCATAGCACGTGTTAAGTAAGGGGCCCTCGTTTGGGTAATTATCACATGCAGATCCATACATCTACATGTGCGGACATCGACGCGTGCAGGAGAAACTGGGTCAGGGAAAGAGTTCGAAAGTTTCATAGTTTTATATTTCCCAACACTCCTGCCTAAAACTTGAAACGTTCAATAATCGTTCAAAATGACAGTTCTATGTCCTATAAAGCTCCTTCGTGGAAGAGCTTTTGTCAGGATGTCTGCAGTCATTGAGTCAGTGGGGACGTATTGAAAAGTTATCACCTTGTCTTCTACCAAATGCTTGAGAAGATGGTATCTCAGGTCTATATGTTTTGTTTTGTGATGATGTCTGTCTGATTTGGCCAATTTAATGCACGATTGGTTGTCTTCAAACACGGTCACTGGATAGTCTTGCGGCATGTCCAGTTCCTTTAGTAGATTTATTAGCCACGCAATTTCTTGTGCAGCACTGGCAGCAGAGACGTATTCCGCCTCAGCTCATGACAATGTCACGCACAGCTGTTTCTTGGAAACCCAGTAAATAGGATTATTTCCTAGCATAAATAGATTTCCAGAGATGGATTTTCGATCTGCTGGATCGTTGGCCCAATCTGCATCTGCGTAAACTTTTAGGACAGGTTCCTCAAAATTTGTAAAAGTCAGTTTAAGGTCAATTGTTGTCTTGAGGTATCTGATGGTTCTTTTGACGGCTTCCCAATCTTTCGCTCTGGGATTTTGATTTCTTCGGCTTAAGATGTTCACAGCGGCACTTACATCTGGTCTAGATATGGTGGAAATATATAGTAGTGCACCTACAGCCTGTCTGTATTTAGTGTTGTTTGGCAAGAGATTTTCGTCATCTAGTGTTTTAATGTAGCCTGGCTCCATGGGTGTTTCTGTTGGTTTTGAGTTTTCTAAACTGAATTTAGTTATTAGTTCTTGAATTTTGTTAGTTTGATCAAGTGTCATTGTGTTTTTATTTGGTCGATTTATGTTTATGCCTAAGTAGTATTTGGCTTCGCCCAAATCAGTTACAGGGTATTCGCTCTTTAATTTATTTATGAGTTTGTCAATGTTTTGATCTTCTCCTGCGATTAGTAGATCATCTACATAAACAATAACATATGTCGTTTTGTTATTTACTGTTTGTTTATACATGCATTTGTCAACCGAGCTCTGTTGAAAGCCGAATTTGGTTAGAGATTGGTGGATTTTTAAGTTCCAAGCTCTAGCAGCTTGTTTCAGCCCATATATTGCCTTTTTAAGTTTACAAACTTTGTGTTCCTCTCCGGGGATTACATGCCCTTCGGGCTGATGCATATACACTTCTTCCTCTAATTCTCCGTGTAAAAATGCAGTTTTTATATCGATATGTCTAAGACTTAAATTTTTATATACAGCCATTGCCAAAAAACTCCTTATCGTTGTATGAGACGCAACAGGTGCAAAGGTCTCGTCATAGTCTACTCCGTATTTTTGGGAGAAACCTTTGGCAACAAGCCTTGCTTTGTATTTTTCTACTGAGCCTTGACTATTATATTTTAATTTAAAAGCCCATTTGCATCCAATAACTTTTGTTCCAGGGGAGGCTACAACTAAATCCCATGTGTTATTATCATGAAGTGAATTTATTTCGTCTAGTGTTGCGTTTACCCATTTTTCCTTCTCCACGGGGTTTTCCATTTTTTGAATTTCATCCCAACTTTTAGGTTCTACTATCCTGGTATTATTTATTACATATGCAAATCTATCAGGAGGAACGCCTTTATTACTCCTCTCTGATCTGCGAGGATAATTTTGTGTACCATTTGAGTTAGCAGGAATATTATTTGGATTTTGTACATTGTCGCCGGCGCTATCTAATTCAACACCGATCAATTGCTGTATAGGTTGAGGATTACCGCTGTTTGATTTTCCTTCCCCGTTATGTGATTCATCATTTTTAATTATTTCCTGATTTCTGTCTTCTAGGAATTTGACTGTTCTACTTATAATTACATTTCTACCGTTGGTACAAATTCTATATCCCTTACTCCTATTATCATAACCTACGAATATCCCTTCTGTAGCGGTGTTGTCAAGTTTTCCTCTATGTAATTTTTGAATATATGCAAATGCGCGACAACCGAACGTTTTAATATTTGATAGATCTGGTTTACGACCAGTCCATTTCTCATAGGGAGTGGAATCACAGGATTGTGTAGGGAGCCTATTTTGCAAATACGTCGCAGTGTTAATGGCTTCCCCCCAAAAGGAGTTAGGTAAATCACCCTCCTTAAGGAGACACCGACACATCTCCATCAAGGTGCGATTTTTGCGTTCCGCAACCCCGTTCTGAGGTGCAGAGTACGGAACTGTCAGTTGGTGATCTATTCCCTCTCTCTTCATATATTCATCAAATTCTTTCCCTATGTACTCCCCTCCGTTATCGGAACGGATCGCCTGCACTTTTCTTCCAAACTTATTTGCGGTCATTGCCACATACTCCTTAAATTTAGAGAAAACTTCATGTTTATTTTTTAATAGATATATTACAGTAAACCGGCTAAAGTCATCTATGAAGGTCAAAAAATAGTATTTCCCACCAATTGTTGGGGTTTGCATTGGTCCACAGAGGTCAGTGTGTACCAATTCTATCGCCTTTGTGGCTCTGAAACTCGCAATTTTTGGATATGGACTATCAGAAAATTTCGACATAATACAGGTTTCACATACATTATCATGTTTACATTCATCTATTTCAATCCCTATGGCCAAATCTTTATTCACTAATTCTTTTATATGATTGACATTTCTATGACCCAATCTTTTATGCCATTTATATATACAATTTTTATTTTCACATACGTTAACTAAGTTTGCAGTGTGGTATGTGTCATTGTTTATATTACACTCATACAAATTATTATTTACATAACCTTCAATATAAGTTTTATCCCCATGTATAATTTCACACTTGTTTTTGTCAAATACCACCGTACAACCGTTCTCAGTTGCCCTTTTTACAGACAGTAAATTTGCTTCGATTTCGGGTACAAATAGAACATTACGCAGTGTAATTTTATTAATCTCTCCTCCCGATGTTTTTGCCTTGAATTCTATGTCTCCTGACCCGTAGGAGGTCAACGATTTTCCGTTAGCAATTACAACATCGCTTATATTGGTGTCATTTATTCTAGTGAATAAATTTTTATTATTTGAAATGTGTGATGAACTGCCAGAGTCTATTATCCACTTTTTACCTGGACTTCCAGCTAATAGTGCTAAATTTTTAAATTTAGATGCGGTGTCACTAGCTCTATCTGTGTAATTTCGGTTCGACTCTTCCTCAAATCTGTGTCTATCGTTTTTGTCAAATACCACCGTACAACCGTTCTCAGTTGCCCTTTTTACAGACAGTAAATTTGCTTCGATTTCGGGTACAAATAGAACATTACGCAGTGTAATTTTATTAATCTCTCCTCCCGATGTTTTTGCCTTGAATTCTATGTCTCCTGACCCGTAGGAGGTCAACGATTTTTCGTTAGCAATTACAACATCGCTTATATTGGTGTCATTTATTCTAGTGAATAAATTTTTATTATTTGAAATGTGTGATGAACTGCCAGAGTCTATTATCCACTTTTTACCTGGACTTCCAGCTAATAGTGCTAAATTTTTAAATTTAGATGCGGTGTCACTAGCTCTATCTGTATAATTTCGGTTCGACTCTTCCTCAAATCTGTGTCTATCGTTTGATTCAAAGCATAGTGATGAATTAGCTTGTTTGGATGTGAAATTTTGATTTTTGTATCTTGTGTTATTGTTCTGTAATTTCTTAAGGTGCCAGCATTCTAATTTTGTGTGATTTTTCATTTTACAGTGTGAACAATATTTAGTTTCTCGTCTATAATTGTTGTTGTGTTTTTTGTTTGTTTGAAATGCGTTAGTAAAATTTTCAGACGGTCGGCTATTCTCAATACGTCTGTTGTATTCATCTATTAGCTTGCTTCTAATAAACTCCGGATTTAATTCCTCTTCAGGTCTCGCTTCTAGTGCCGTTATCAGCGTGTCATAGCTCTCCGGCAGGGAACATAAAAACAACGCCGATATGTGAGAGTCACTGATCTTTTCCCCTATGGCCTTTAACCTCTCAACCAGTTCGAGTATTTTAGTCGTATGCTCTAGCATATTTCCTCTCTCGTCAAGTTTTGTGCTATATAATTTTCTCAATAGATACAGCTTGCTAGAGAGGTTACACCTTTCGTGTATGGTCCTCAGAGCTTCCCATGTAGCCTTTGCGGTTGTGAGATTTTTCACATGTACTATTTGGGAATCTTCAATGAATAAATTGATTAAGGCTCTAGCCTTGTTATCTTTCTTTCGCCATGTATCGGTTATTGGCGTTGGCGGATCATGTGTTAAGAGATCATTAAGATCTTCTTTTATCAACAGCATCTCCAATTTGAATTTCCAGTTTGAATAATTATGTTGGTTTAATTTCTCAACCACTTGGCTTTCTTTAAATGAAGCCATATTAATTTTTTTTTTCACAATGTCCTCAGAAATTTTAATATTCTTTCAAGGCACTGAGACTATTCAGTCTCATAATCTATTAAATAAGCGAGGAGGTAAAAGAGGTATCACCTACCTCCTTCAAAGGCGTAAGTCCGTTTTTCTCCTCCGTCATCCCGCTAAATTAGCTGGAACGAAAACTGGAATACACGACATTATTAATTGTATATATTTTAGTTTCGTGCTCTTGAATGAGTACAATATATTTATTTTCCGTCTAGGTTATACAATATACATTTAAGAGGAATATCATGTTTACAAAGATTGAATTTTGGCTGGTCGGGATGTCGACCGCTTAGCAGCAGCGCATGGAAGAGAGTGACTTGAAAAGTACAGCATGCATGCGTTCTTGCCCCCACGGTTGCCAGGGGCCCCATAGCACGTGTTAAGTAAGGGGCCCTCGTTTGGGTAATTATCACATGCAGATCCATACATCTACATGTGCGGACATCGACGCGTGCAGGAGAAACTGGGTCAGGGAAAGAATTCGAAAGTTTCATAGTTTTATATTTCCCAACAGATCATCCATGGCTTGTGCCAGTGGTCTTCGAATCATGTCACGTCCAAAGAGTTACCCCGGGTTTTCGATGGGATTCAGATCTGGAGAGGCTGCCAGCCAGGGAAGGATGTCGAAGCAAGAATTCGTCGTGCGGCATGCGGCTTGGGGCTGTTTTGCTGGAATACCATGTTGGGTGCGTCCTACAACAATGGCAGAAAAAAAGGCTCCACAAACTGTGTAACTTAGCGATCTGCTGTCAAACTGCTGTCAATGTGTACCAGGGGCGTTCTGTGATCAAACATTATGCCACTCCAAATCATGGTGCCCGGTGTAGGACTAGTGTGACCCTCGGCGAAATGAGCTGGTTCGTAGCGTTCTCCTGGTCGCTGCCATAGCCGTCGATGGCCGTCATTCCTCCACAGATAGAAACGAGATTCATCCGTGAACAATACCCGTTGCCATTCGATGATCCAGGCAAGATGACGATGACACTACGCCAGGCTTCTACCTTATGCTGAGCAGTCAACGGTACCCGGTACCCCTGTTGCTAGTTAGTACCCGTGCACACAACTATACTTCTTGCAATATGCTGCGTATGGTCTGCATGGATATAGATCCATTTGCTCCTGGAGGCAACCGGCCTCGGATGTCACGTACCGTGGAGAAAGGGTCTCGAATGGCGAATACGCCGGTCTGTGCTCTCTGACGTGCACCTGTGTGCACTACTTTCTCTTTTGCGTGCACGTAGACCTTCCTGAATCCGTCGCTCGACACAATGTTGGATGGCACTCACGTTGTGCAGACCCGAGTTGCTATTGTACGCAGCGATAAATCAAGTTCATGGAGTTCGACAATATGGTCACGTTCCCCGGTCGTTAACTGATGGTATTGAGCTTGACGACGTCTTAAGAGGCATTTTCTACACTTCTTCAAAAGTCGCAAATGCTACGCTAAAACTCAATGCTGTTTAAGGAAAGTTGCTGGCTTTTATAGACCCAACTAGCTGCGTGCCCGTTCTTCGCACGGTAGGAAACGAAAATTTTCCTTACATGTGTAATTCGAAATTATTCGTGATGTGGAAATAAAAAAAAAAGACCAAAATTATTTGACTCTTAATGTAAAGTTTGTGTCATGAGTACTAACCTGATCATTGCAGTATAATGACTCAAAAAACTACGTCAGTGTCATTCACTATCAAAAAAGTGGAAAGCTTAATGGTTTGCAGAGAACTCCTGGCTTTCAAAATGTCTTATTCAGGGGCGTAGCCAGAGGGGGGGATATCGGGATATATCCCCTCCCGAAATTTTTGGATTAGTGATGAAATTCCATCTATTTATACATATATAAGTTCATATACTCCTCGAAAAAATTTCCAGGCTCATATCCCTCCCCGAAAAAATTTCCTGGCTACGCACCTGGTCTTATTTCTACATCATACTGTTTTTTAGGCTCCAGTTGTAGCATTAAATACCTAAGACACTACATGAAATGGAGCACCATTTATCTCTTTCCGAAGATGTACCATATAAGGAAAGTATTGTAATCATGAAAAAATTCGACTTCGAGATTTTGGTGTATTGACACGTTTTGAGGTCTTCTGAATTCATTTATGCTATTTTCAAGAGATGTTTTTAAAATAGCTGCGCACCCGCTCTTCATACGGGAAGAAGGGAATATTTTACTACTAAAATCATATCTGCATGTGACAAAACAGAATTTCATTTTTTAAAAAGTTCAAGTAATCTCCTCTGTTGAAATTACTGCAGGATATATTAACGCAAATTAGAATTACTTTTCGTTTAGTTGGTTGTAAGACAACCGTTGAAACAGGACACTTTTAATTTCATGAAATATTTATTAACGTGGTACATTGCGATTTATTCATATTATCTTTATAAATCTAATAATACTACCTATTACGTACCTTAATACTATCTATATTCGCTTCTCCCTCTTCAAGGCTCCCTTTAAAGAAACAGCTTAGATTATTTGGCCTCAATGGGATCTTTTGATTCTGTGGTGATTCTTTGCAATTTACGCATTAGCATAAATAAGAATCACTTCACATAATGGTTGCCATTAAGGAAACTCTCCATATATATTTAATTTATACATGGTTTTATAAGATGGGCGTATTTAGCGCCGCAAACCATTTCATCTTACTCTGGGGAGAAAATATCCAAGGGGTGCCATTTTAACTATCCATGTATCTAATATAGCGATATCTTTTATATCCTCCATAGTCCTGTCTCCTGAAAAAACATCAAGCTGTGTAATCTCGAGGAGCTACTTATTCCCACTTTAATTGTGACAGGGCGTTATGAGTTGCAGAGTTTACAAATTTCACACATTTTTTTTATTTATGACGTCACTGTTTGACTGCCTATATCTAATATTGCGATATCTTTTATATCCTCCATAGTCCTGTCTCCTGAAAAAACATCAAACTCTGTAATCTCGAGGAGCTACTTATTCCCACTTTAATTGTGACAGGGCGTTAGAGTTGCAGAGTTTACAAATTTCACACATTTTTTTTATTTATGACGTCACTGTTTGACTGCCGTAAAGGATACCCCGGTAGGTTGAGGGAGTTAATTTCGATATTTCGCATAATTGTTTTCAAACGGTATCATTAAAACTTTGCGTTATGTAACCTTTATTGAGGAACGTAATTCAACGTTAAAATAAAATTATACTCGCAACCTGCATGCGTATATTAGGCAACGCCTGCGCTAAATTACATGCCAAAAATAAAAATAGTAAATAGAAAAAATTTAATATATCGCGCTTTGAAACGAACTTTGTAACTTTTAAAATGAACATTTTCAGCGCCGTGAAAACATTTCAATTTTTAAATAAGCACCGGATTAAAATACCACTTCTAATAATAATAATCGTGAATTTCTTAGTTTATTTCTACAGTAAATTTTAATCAAAATAACGTCTCTGTTGAAAATAGAGCTGGAATAAATGAGTTAAAATTATGGAGTAATTTTTACGTATCTTAAAGCATTTGACGTCATAGGACGTGACATCATTTGCGAATTGAAATTCTGATATCCCATTCAAAAACTCGATTGGTTGAAAAAATCCTTTTTTCTAATACTTTCTGTGGCAACAACCGAACATAAATTCTCGTGCCGTGATCGCAATGTAATGAATAGCGTAAGATCGCGTTGATGCTAATAAATTCTAAACATTAGGCTGCATTAAAATTCGTAAAAAATCATCTAATTTACATAATTTGTTCGTTTTTATTTTAAAAGAGGGAGAAAAGAATGTTTCACGATTTGTCAAAATATCTAAAAGTTATGACAGATAGAATTCAAGATGCGACAGTTTTAATATTATTTTACGAAAAACAATCGCGAAGCAGATGCCTAGTAAAAAAATTCCTAAAAATCGGTAAATCATGTTACGTATTCAGAACAAACTGTTTTTAAAAGAAAATTTCCTCCTCTATCCGATGATACAAATGCCGTTTTGCTGCGATTGTAATTTCCGCCGTTATTACGAATTAGGTGAGAAAAAATGCCAAAAATCGCATAAAACATAAAATAAAAAAAATTCTAGGTCGAATTTTGAAAAAATCGCTTCGAGGTGCACAACTACATATTTACATCTTCCCGAGTACCAAATTTGGTGTTTCTAGGTGTAGCCGTTTATCCGTAACGCTGCCGACAGACACACTCACACACAGACAGACACACAGACACCTTCCTCTCTATGGGGTTTGAAAACTACTATGCGAAATATCGAAATTAACTCCCTCAACCAACTGGGGTATCCTTTACGGCAGTCAAACAGTGACGTCATAAATTAAAAAAAATGCGTGAAATTTGTAAACTCTGCAACTCTGCGCCATGTCACAATTAAAGCGGGAATAAGTAACTCCTCGAGATTACACAGTTTGATGTTTTTCAGGAGACAGGACTATGGAGGATATAAAAGATATCGCTATATTAGATACATGGATATTTAAAATGGCCTCCCTTGGATATTTTCTCCCCACAATAAGATGAAATGGTTTGCGGCGCTAAATACGCCAATCTTATAAAAACTATGTATAAATTAAATATATATGGAGAGTTTCCTTAATGGCAACCATTATGTGAAATGATTATTATTTATGCTAATGCGTAAATTGCAAAGAATCGCCATAGAATCAAAAGATTCCATTGGGGCCAAATAATCTAAGCTGTTTCTTTTAAGGGAGCCTTGAAGAGGGAGAAGCGAAGATAGATAGTATTAATGTACGTAATAGGTAGTATCATTAGATTCGTAAGGATAATATGAATAAATCATAATATACCACGTTAATAAATATTTCATGAAATTAAAAGTGTTTCTCCTTTTTCAACGGTTGTCTTACAACCAACTAAACGAAAAGTAATTCTAATTTGCGTTAATATATCCCGCAGTAATTTCAACAGAGGAGATTACTTGAACTTTTTTAAAAATGAAATTCTGTTTTGTCACATGCAGATATGATTTTAGTAGTAAAATATTCGCTTATTCCCGTATGAAGAGCGGGTGCGCAGTTATCTTAAAAACATCTCTTGAAAATAGCATAAATGAATTCAGAAGACCTCAAAACGTGTAAATACACCAAAATCTCGAAGTCGAATTTTTTCATGATTACAATACTTTCCTTATATGGTACATGTTCGGAAAGAAATAAATGGTTGTCCATTCCATGTAGTGTCTTAGATATTTAATGCTACAACTTGAGCCTAAAAAACAGTATGATGTAGAAATAAGACATTATGAAAGCCAGGAGTTCTCTGCAAACCATTAAGCTTTCCACTTTTTTGATAGTGAATGACACTGACGTAGTTTTTTGAGTCATTATACTGCAATGATGGCAGGTTAATACTCGTGACGCAAACTTTACATCAAGAGTCAAATAATTTTGCTCTTTTTCTTTAAATTCCACATCACGAATAAATTCGAATTACACATGTAAGGAAAATTTTCGTTTCCTACCGTGCGAAGAACGGGCACGCAGCTAGTTTATAATAAGTAGAGATATGCGTACGACGTGATCAGATGCTAGAGCAAATTAATCACTTTGCATTTCATCACTATCATATTCAGCTCACCACTATCGCTCTTGAAATTTTCATGACGCTACGTGCATTTCTTCTTGGTGTTGCAATTTAACTTTTGAAGAGTTTATTTTTAGACATTCTACGTTGACCAAATCGATAATTAATTACAATTAAGCTTTATCATGGAAGTACTTCATCAAATTTATACATTATATGATTTTTTTTTATAGAAAAGTGCATAAACGCTTCAAACATGAAGCAAAAGTTTTGTAAAATTTCGATATACTATTAAAATGTTGCGTTACGAGATCTAGAAAATATTCTCTATCACGCAATTTTCCATTGGTACCTAGAACTCACCATTGAATAAAACTTCTCAGAAAGTTTGAGTTCGTCAATTGTTCCGTTACAAACTCAATGAAATATTTTGTTGTTGTTTCTTATGCTCTCTGGTGACCGCGAAGTGATGCTAGATCCTCCATATAGGACGCTGATGAGCAAAAAGGAACGGATCCACTTTAATGAGCCTCTATGAGTCCGATTTTGTTCGGGGTTACCTAATTTTGAGCCAATTTAGATGAGAGACCTATCACCTAAAATACTCACCCTCAGAGTATCATTCTTTCCGTGTTCTTATGGGATCGGAGCTTAGAGAGTAGAGTACTGCGAGGCCAGTCAAATGTTCCTTACTTGCTGGTTTTAGGAGTTTCATAAATTATATGTATGTCTAATCTAACCAGGGGCGTAGCCAGGGGGGGGAGGATATCGGGATATATCCCCCCCCGAAATTTTTCGATTAGTCATGAAATTCCGTCTATTTATACAGATATAAGTTCATATCCCCCCCGAAATTTTTTCCAGGCGCATATCCCCCCCCCCCCCCGAAAAATTTTCCTGGCTACGCGCCTGAATCTAACTATTAGAAATTTGTGACATTCTTTGCTCAAGAAAAGTTCAATATAGTGCTATACTTTATAAAGTAATACTGTAACAAAAGAAACTAGGTTTCAATTAACCCTTTAACGCACAGTATTCCCGCTCTGGGAACACCAAACTCTGACGTTTTGATTGTTGCCAGTCACGAAGAATAGGTTTGATTTCTATAAAAATAGTTGCGAGTGACATAGCTCCACGAGAATCCTTTACTTTTTAGCACGTCATTTCCCATAAAAAAATTGTCACGATTATTTTTAACAGCACTGAAATCTGCTGAAAAATGGAAGAATGCGGGAACAGCTGGATACATTGCCCAATACTGAAAAAAGGGCAGCCGTTGCCATCGCTCGACATAACTACCAGCAAGATGGCGGATGATCGAAACGTATTGGCACAGCCAGCTGCGTCAAAAAAGTGTCTCTAGATCTGTGGCACGCGATGAACGTTTCGATCGTCTGCCATCTTGCTGGTAGTTAAGTCGAGCGATGGCAACGGCTGCCCCTTTTTTCAGCATTGAGAAAGGGTTGCGCCTCAAAGGGTTTTAACTATATTTCTATTTGTGGAAAAAAAAGATGCAATTTTTACAAGAAACTACATAAGAGAACACGAGTAATCATCGCAAGTTGCATCTAGAAAAACACTGCTAGGACTTTTCATATTTAATTGCTGTGTTAAACCTCAGCGCAACGGTAGCTGGATGACATGCTATCGTTAAGAAAACAAAAACACTCTTTCCTGGAAGATTATTCTACCCTTTTAAACTTGTCAAAACACTCAACCGAAGCTTGATACCCGCCATCGTCTGCTCAGCCTATTCCAACAATTAACTATTGTATCACTCATGCCATGTCAAAGTGATCTTAGAATAGCATCCCAAGGTAAGCACAGGGGGAAAGCGCGCGATTTCTTACGAATTAGTAGCGTTGTCACGTCTCGATCAGGGTCACCAGAGAAAAAAAAAAAAAGGAAAAGGTCCAACGAGACGTGTTTTCATAAAAAGATACGGCTGGAACAATTACCAGATCCACGCAGCAAGGTTGTGTGCTGTCATGTTAACATCGTTTAAAAAAGGGAGCTTGATCTCTTCAGAGGTGCGTTTGCTTACCTTTTCCGATAATCTCGATTCTAACGCAAATTTATGACTCTCGTGCGTTTTCAGAACATATGCTGAATACGATGAGGCGGTTTCAAAGGAATTACGTTACACTGAAGGGGCATAACTTTACGGAGAGTTGTTGAATGTGACGCAAAAACGCCATTTAAAAGAAGCATCGTTATCCATCAAGCATCATGTGTCGGCGCAATTAACACCGTGCACCTAATAAAACTTGATCTTCAGTTTTAAATTGCCTAAATCTTCTTAAGCTATTACAATAGCTGTATTCAAGCACACAAGGCCATATAAAAAGGATTTGAAATTAATAATTTTAAACAAATGAAAAATTTATGCTCGTGGTATTAAAATGTTTTACAATGAGAGGTAATAGAGAAATCTTAGGAATCAGAAGTAAGCTGAATTAGTGCAATTCAAAACAACATTATATTCACAAAGTAATAAGCATACAAAGATGCACTAGTAGAAAAAATTTAATTCTATGACAAAATTTCTATTCCAGTTGAAAAATGAAAGTATGATATGTCTATAAAATTGCTATTGGTCTAGTCTGAGGCATCAAAAAATAATCATTACACAAAGAAACAAAAATGTAGTTGGGTAACATTCATTTCAGTACTAGAAATTATTTGAAACTGACATCGTTACTGTATAATTTTGATGTACGATATTTTAATTTCACATATCACGAAAAAAGTTTTGTAATAAATTCTAACATAAGCTTATAAAGCTCTTTGAAACCATAAATCTGAAATCTCGCGTGCCCTTAAAAAATATTAATTTAAATTTTCGTGCAACAAATTATTTATTTTCCAAATATCATAAAAATTGAAATGTATTAAAAAAATCATATATACAGTAACAGATATATAACAACTGTAAAAAAGACAACCTATAGTTAAAAATAATTGATTTCAGGGAAACCGACAGAATTTCACAAATAAGTTTTAGAATTCGCTTTTTGATTTTCAATTTCCTTTTTATTACGGAAACGAGTGTTAAAGAGTTTTATAATTGTCTCATCTTTCGTTTGTTTGAATACAAATTGCGTTTCCAAGCAACGTTTTGAGTAGTATATGACTGCAATAACTTTATTTTAGGAAACTATTGTTCCTGCACTTTATAGTTTTTAAATTACACGTTCGGAAAGTAAGTCTGAGAGCTATATAATTTTGGTTGAAGGAGTACAGCACAAGTTCCCTAAAATATTGTTTCTGATATTTTTATATAACGAATTCTATGTGAAAATATGCAGGTGTGGCTTCTCCGAACCTTATAATGTAAATAACTTTTGGGGACCTAGTACGACATCATTGACTTAATTAAGATTTCTAAAAAGCAAGATAATATGCATTATATAGGAAGCACGCCAAATAATATGCTTTTAAGCCGAACTAGGTCATCCCGTTTTATCCAAGATCAACATGCATTTAATAAAATCAATAAAAATATATTTTGATTAAAATTCGGTAAAAATTATTATTCATCTGAGTTTTATGAGATTATTTCTCACACTGACATTTTAAGGTAAATTCTAGTCTTAAAATTGAAATTAGTCACTATTTGTAACCTAATTTAGAAACCAGTTCCAATAATAATTTAAATATTATCGTGCTTCAAAGACACTGGCACTTAGGCTGGAAAATAAAATTCGGTCAATCTTATACAAAAAACCCTTTAACCACAATCTTATACAAAAAACCCTTTAACCACACTAATTATAAACATCCGATTAATATTAATTTCATAACGTAACAATACAGGGCTCCAGTTTTGCTAATAATTGATGTTCATGTTTAATTATGTGCTGTAATTCTTGAATTGAGCAGTATACATACAATTAAAGTTAAATATTAACTGTTTTTGAATCTCTTTTTGTGCGCATGAATTTTTCAGACAGATTATCCTGAAGTAACACTTAGATTTTACTGCTCTTTTTAAAAATCGAAATTAATGGTTTTGACTACTTTAAAAATTTGGATTCATACTTTACAGGGAAAAATATTGCAGGATATACCTGTGACTGACGGGCCTCGCTGCTAGAGATTCAGATTCCATTCTTGGACATTTCAGGTACCAGCTGCGGAAACCGGCGCTGTTGTAAAAAATTCTCTGACCAGGCTCCTTTTTCCTGTAGCACTAGCTGTGCAGTAGCATTATCCTTCTGACTGTAGCACTATTCTTCTGCTGATGATGAAAGCCCACTGATTACGGAATTTGAATTTGTAGTAGTAATTAATTTTAATTACTATTAATACACATAATGAATCTTCCAATTCGAATATCCTTCTAAGTTGAACAGTTTTCTGGGAAATGGAGCTACAACATTTACAGATAACCTCTGAGGACATCTCGTGTACCAATTGCAGTTAGTGGCAAAGTTTTCGGAATACAGCAGAGATGAATTATATATGTCTTCAGTTTACAGTTTATTTTTATTTCCCCCGTTAAATTAATTGTAGCAATATCGGAACCTTTAATATTGATTAGAGATTGTGCAAGTGTGTATTGATTAGTGACAGTGTAGGTTCAGCGAACATGTGAAGCATCCTCCTGCTTATAAACAAATCGAACAATAAGTTGAGAATATAATTTCCTGTTTAAAATATATATATATATATATATATATATATATAATATGTAATAGCTAACTTACGTAAAGTGAAATCCCAAGATAATCCATTGATAAAGTGAAAACAATAAAAATAAAAAAGTAGATAGCACATGGTGCCAATTAACGAGCTTATACCGAATAAAGTGTTTAAATATAGCCTTTTAAGGCAATGAAAGAGTGGATAAATTGGATATAAAGCGCCAAATGAGAACTGGTGGGCTTTTAAGCCTAATCACATGTATCCACCAATAGTCGGAAAATGGAAAGGAAAATTGAAATGGTGTGCTCTATCATCAGGCGCCACCGCTATATATATATATATACATATATCTGGAAATTTCCTGTAGCACGCATAGTTAGTGTAGGATCTGAGCGTGCTCGGATAGAGTTATAAAAAACGAAGAAACATGTAAATTCTAAAAGGTTTAAAGTATTATATCTTTTGAATCTCCTGCAGTTCATCGAAATTTTTGTATAGTGTACATTTAACTATAACAATAATAATTATGTATGATAATTCAGAAACATTTAAGAAATATATGGAGAACTGCTATTGTTAAACGGATTTTGTTGCTACACTAATCAGCCTTTACTGAAAATAAACAATACTTATTTTAAATATTGTTGTTAGAATAGTCAGCAAAAAGCTGAGGAAACGCCGAATAGAAGTAATGCCAGATGATTAAAGGTTTTGGAATTATTGAAATATTCACGGGTGTGCAAAACAGCTTCACATTCCCCACAAACGAAAAATTAGGTGTTGCCCCAGGAAAGAAAAAAAAAAAGGGTTTATTTGAATATGAAAGCGGTAACTTTTCAACGGTCACTACAGTGTTCATGCATATCAATTTAGAGTATACGCTATTCTTAAACGATAATAAAAATTTGGATTATATTACGATCCAAATCCAAATCCAAATTATCCTCGTTATTAATTTAACGAGGGACTAGTATATGGTTTTTGTTTCATCACGGCCGACAGCCAAATATTTTGCAGATGGGCCTTTTTATCCGTAGCTGTTCAGTAGAGTTTATACTCTTTCCTGTGTTTTAATTATACTCATTTAAATTTACAAACTAATTTATAAAAAAAATTGTTTGAAATATTTATGTGTGTTTATTATTTTTCTGTACATATTTATACTACAATAATTTTCATGAACAGCCGTATTCTATCCTCCGTCGTCCAATTGCTTCTGAGTTCAAGAAATAGAAGGTTCAGAAGGCTCCAAGCTTCCCTTCGAAGCTTCGTAGAGAACCAGTCACAAGTGAAACTATTCCAGTCCTAATAACTTATCATTTGTGATACTCGTCCACCCCAGCTGGCTGCAACATGGCGAAATCCGAATTTTCTGCCTAGACAATACTTACTTTCTGAAAAGGATCTGACCTATAGGTGAAAATCTTCAATCCCGCAAAGGCTCTTCGCTTATGACTATCCACGATAACATTCTATGCACAAGATCACATATCAATGCAGGGTTTCAAGCGTTATATTCACCCATCACTTAATACCATTTAAAATAAGAGATGACGTAAGATTATTTAAATTTGCAGTTGCAGTTTTCAAGTGATTCATTTATATTTCGTTTCAATTAATATTTTAACGAAATATAAAACAATACTTGAAATCAATTAATATTTTGGACAACATAATTTATTCGAATTGTTGTAATTTTTAGTGACCGCATCTATTGTTTAAGAAACTTACTTTATGAAATCAAGCTAACGTTTCATCATATTTTACGAAAATGTTCCTAAATTACTAACTGCAGTATTAATGGTTCCTTGAATATGTCTTGCAGTAGCTGATCTTCTTTAAGCGACGAAATACAATTACGAATGTAAGGAAATACTTCTGTACAAACTTTTCGTCTATTTATTCTTCGCAAACACTCTCACGAAGATTAAAACTGCAAAAAATATTAACCATCTCTACGTTAGTTCGAAGTTTCGAGGATTTTTGCTTGCCATCTTCTTTTGATTCTTTCTGTAAATAAATTAGTAATTACGAATGGGTGATATTACTTTTTTTTAAATACTACAATATTGTTCTAATATAAGTTGAATTCTTCTTAATGCTTGCTTCCCGGTTGCCATAAATAAACAAACTACAACAACAACACCTGCTACGACAGCTTGTTTTGAATCTTATGATAATCAGTTAAATCGTACGAAACCTTTAAGGTATGGGCGCGAATAGCCCAATTTTCCTGCCATCAAAACTACTAACAAAGCAAATTTAAATAAATTCCTTTATTATATTTACTATGTTGGATAACAGAAATCTAGCAATCTCTTGTTAGCTTAGAAGTTTGAAAAAAGCATTATCATACATGTTGATGCATTTGGAAAAACACCTTAGCTTGTACTACACGCTATTTGTGTTGATTAGGCTAATAGTTTAGATGTTTAGAAAAGTTTAATAACGTTCATCTGAAACAGCTCCCTCACCTTATTCTCTTAACTCTGTGTGAGAACTACGAACATAAACTAGAGGGAACAATGAAGTTCATTCAAGCTTGAGTAATCTATTAAGTTCTTTTAATCCATCATTTGTATAACTGCATTTGATGCAGGGAATGAAATTAGTTATTTAATGTATATTTATATATGGTTGAAAAGTGCTTGTTTTGATTAACCCCTATTTCTGTAGCTTTCAGTCAGGTTTTATTGTTCGAACTGACATACTGGAAAGGTTCTAAACTTGAAAATATAATTGCTAAAATAGCTAGAACGGAAGAATAACAACATTCTGTAAATACTGTAGCAATAGTCATTCAACTTAATGCCCTTGACCCTCTTGCATTCTAGATTAGCATACAAAAGTCGTGATTAAATTTAAAAACAAGCCTAAATTTTATTTACTGTTGGATTGAAGATACTTTTGAAAACAACGCATCCTGCGACTATAGGTTTGTTGTTGTTCTGCTAGTGCAAAGCACACTATGACTATCTGCCAGAGTCAGGATTTTTTAAGGGGTTCTAATACGTATTCACATCTCATCTGCAGAAAATCGACCGACACTATGCCTTTAGATGGACAGTATGCCAGAACAGCCATATTCAGCCATCTATCCATTTGTTCAGGTTCTTATCCACTGGATCATTGATCAGTTTGCATACTTTTGTAAAGCTACAGCTTACCAAACTACATTATAGATAAGTAAAAAAAAATTAAACTGTGTGATTTATTTCCACATTCAAAAATTTTCCTATATTACAAATTTTGTCAGATCAGACACTATTATATCGGTACACTATTATAAAGACAGTGCTTCTTATAAACTGTTGACTTTTTTTTTGTAAATAATAAAAATGTAGCAAATTTTCAATCATGTAATTGAAAAAATATGCAGATGTATGAAAAAGCAGTTTGCAAGACACTTTCAAATGCTAGAATATGTATACAAGACCATAACCTGATACAATTTTGCTTTGTGTCCTCCCCCCGAAATTAAAAGAGTTCATTACTTATGTAATCTCGGTTTTCTTCAATTTCTTGGGGGCAATTAAAAAAAAAATCTGTATTCTGAAATAAAATTTATAAGTCTTGAAGAGATATTTATTTTAGAAGTAGGACGTATTGGCTTAGTAAGAGATGGAACTTTTTGTAAACTTAATAATTGATTCTATGAACACATTTTATGCTTTGAAGCATCGAGCCCATCTTCAAAATCGAGTAAATATGCAATATGTAAAAGGCTAAAAATAGTATTTCACAGTATTTTTTGTTCTACATCTACGAAAAGCATTATGTATACCAAAAGGGTTCTTCTACACTGGCAACCAATGAGTATTTGGACACCTGTGATAGAAAAGAAAAACTAACTTTATTCAAAATCAATACTTGGTAGAGCCTCCATGAGAGGCAATTTCAGCGTGAACACTCCGGGGCATACTTTACACAAGTCTTTGTATTACAACTAGTGGTATTGTCTTCCACTGGGTTTGGAGTAGACATAGAAATTCCTTCACCGATTTTGGACGGGTAGTGCACCCTTTATTCGGCGATCCAACTCGTCCCAGAGGTTCTCGATAGGGTTCAGGACTGGGCTCTGGGCAGTCAGTCCATTTGATGAACTCCATTGGCACCATACCAAGCCTTGGTTAACCTCGAAACATGACAACTGGCATTGTCGTCCTGAAAGTAACAGGGGTCCAACCCGTAAAACTGCC
>JAWZYV010018974.1:0-33087 GCA_038373885.1 Cheiracanthium punctorium
AGAAATACACGTTATAACAATGGTCTTTATGAATGTGTGTCAATAATATACTTTGAAACAGTTGACTAAACCTTTATTTAAATTGACTTTCAACAAAGGGACGTAATTGTTGGAAATAATGCAGAAATACACGATATAACAATGGTCTTTAAGAATGTGTGTCAATAATATACTTTGAAACAGTGGACTAAACCTTTATTTAAAATGACTTTCAACAAAGGGGCGTAATTGTTGGAAATAATGCAGAAATACACGTTATAACAATGGTCTTTAAGAATGTGTGTCAATAATATACTTTGAAACAGTGGACTAAACCTTTATTTAAAATGACTTTCAACAAAGGGACGTAATTGTTGGAAATAATGCAGAAATACACGATATAACAATGCTCTTTAAAATGTGTGTCAATAATATACTTTGAAACAGTGGACTAAACCTTTATTTAAAATGACTTTCAACAAAGGGACGTAATTGTTGGAAATAATGCAGAAATACACGATATAACAATGCTCTTTAAAATGTGTGTCAATAATATACTTTGAAACAGTGGACTAAACCTTTATTTAAAATGACTTTCAACAAAGGGACGTAATTGTTGGAAATAATGCAGAAATACACGTTATAACAATGGTCTTTATGAATGTGTGTCAATAATATACTTTGAAACAGTGGACTAAACCTTTATTTAAAATGACTTTCAACAAAGGGACGTAATTGTTGGAAATAATGCAGAAATGCACGTTATAACAATGGTCTTTAAGAATGTGTGTCAATAATATACTTTGAAACAGTGGACTAAACCTTTATTTAAAATGACTTTCAACAAAGGGGCGTAATTGTTGGAAATAATGCAGAAATACACGTTATAACAATGGTCTTAATAATGTGTGTCAATAGTATACTTTGAAACAGTGGACTAAACCTTCATTTAAAATGACTTTAAAAAAAGGGGCGTAATTGTTTGAAATAATAAGAAATACACGTTATAAAAATGTTCTTTAAAAATGTGTGTCAATAATATGCTTTGAAACAGTGGACTAAACCTTTATTGAAAATGACTTTCAACAAAGGGGCGTAATTGTTGGAAATAATGCAGAAATACACGTTATAACAATGGTCTTTATGAATGCGTCTCAATAATATACTTTGAAACAGTTGACTAAAATTTTATTTAAAATGACTTTCAACAAAGGGACGTTCATTGTTGGGAATTATGCAGGAATGCACGGTATAACAATGCTCTTTAAATATTTCTGTCAATAATATATTCTGAAATAGTGGACTAAAACTTTATTTAAAATGACTTTCAACAAAGGGACGTAATTGTTGGAAATAATGCAGAAATACACGTTATAACAACGGTCTTTATGAATGTGTGTCAATAATATAATTTGAAACAGTTGACTAAACCTTTATTTCAATTGATTTTTAACAAAGGGACGTAATTGTTAGAAATATGGCAAAAATACACGATATAACAATGGTCTTTAAGAATGTGTGTCAATAATATACTTTGAAACAGTTGACTAAACCTTTATTTAAATTGATTTTTAACAAAGGAGCGTTAATTGTTGGGAATTATGAAGGAATGATCGGTATAACGATGCTCTTTAAATATTTGTGTCAATAATATACTCTGAAACAGTGGACTAAACCTTTATTGAAAATGTCTTTCAACAAAGGGGCGTAATTGTTGGAAATAATGCAGAAATACACGTTATAACAACGGTCTTTATGAATGTGTGTCAATAATATACTTTGAAACAGTTGAATAAACCTTTATTTAAATTGATTTTAAAAAAAGGGACGTAATTGTTCGATATAAAGCAAAAATATACAATATAACAATGCTCTTTAAATATCTGTGTCAAAAATATACTTTGAAACAGTGGAATAAACCTTTATTTAAAAATCCTTTCAACAAAGGGACGTAACTGTTGGAAATAATGCAGAAATACACGCTATAACAATGCTCTTTAGAAATGTGTGTCAATAATAGACTTTGAAACAGTGGACAAAACCTTTATTTAAAAATCCTTTCAACAAAGGGACGTAATTGTTGGAAATAATGCAGAAATGCACGTTATGACAATGGTCTTTAAGAATGTGTATCATTAATGTACTTAGAAACAGTGGACTAAACCTTTATTTAAAATGACTTTCAACAAAGGGGCGTAATTATTTGAAATAATGAAGAAATACACGTTATAACAATGGCCATTAATAATGTGTGTCAATAGTATACTTTGAAACAGTGGACTAAACCTTCATTTAAAATGACTTTAAAAAAAGGGACGTAATTGTTGGAAATAATGCAGAAATACACGTTATAACAATGGTGTTTATGAATGTGTATCAATAATATACTTTGAAACAGTTGACTAAACTTTATTTAAAATGACTTTCAACAAAGGGGCGTAATTGTATGAAATAATGAAGAAATACACGTTAAAACAATGGCCTTTAAGATTGTGTGTCAATAATATACTTTGCCTTTCAACAAAGGGGCGTAATATACTTGAATGTAAGTAATATACTTGACTTGTAAATAACACTTGTAAGTAGAATACTTGACTTGTAAGTAGTATATTTGACTTGTAAGTAATATACTTGACTTTCAACAAAGGGGCGTAATTGTTGGAAATAATGCAGAAATACACGCTACAACAATGGTCTTTATGAATGTGTGTCAATAATATACTTTGAAACAGTGGACTAAAATTTATTGAAAATGACTTTCAACAAACGGGCGTAATTGTTGGAAATAATGCAGAAATACACGGCATAACAATGCTCTTTAAATATCTGTGTCAATAATATACTTTGAAACAGTGGACTAAACCTTTATTTAAAAATCCTTTCAACAAAGGGACGTAATTGTTGGAAATAATGCAGAAATGCACGTTATAACAATGGTCTTTAAGAATGTGTATCAATAATATACTTTGAAACAGTTGACTAAACCTTTATTCAAAATGACTTTCAACAACGGGACGTTCATTGCTGGAAATTATGCAGGAATGCACAGTATAACAACCTATTTATAATGTGTGTCAATAATGCACTTATTATCAAAGGGTTTTATTAAAAATGCCTTTGAACAAAGAGACATTATCGTTAAACGTAAGGCAAAAATATACAGGAAACAGTGTATTGAACGTTTATTTAAAATGTCTTTCAACAAAGGGGCGAAATTGGTTGCAATAATGCTAAAATACAAGGTATAACAATGCTCTTTAAATATCTGTGTCAATAATATACTTTGAAACAGTGGACTAAACCTTTATTTAAAATGACTTTCAACAAAGGGGCGTAATTGTTTGAAATAATGAAGAAATACACGTTATAACAATGGCCTTTAATAATGTGTGTCAATAATATACTTTGAAACAGTTGACTAAACCTTTATTTAAAATGACTTTCAACAAAGGGGCGTAATTGTTGGAAATAATGAAGAAATACACGTTATAACAATGGTCTTTAAGAATGTGTATCAATAATATACTTTGAAACAGTTGACTAAACCTTTATTTAAAATGACTTTCAACAAAGGGACGTAATTGTTGGAAATAATGCAAGAAATACACGTTATAACAATGCTCTTTAAAATGTGTGTCAATAATATACTTTGAAACAGTGGACTAAACCTTTATTTAAAATGACTTTCAACAAAGGGGCGTAATTGTTGGAAATAATGCAGAAATACACGTTATAACAATGGTCTTTATGAATGTGTGTCAATAATTATACTTTGAAACAGTTGACTAAACCTTTATTTAAAATGACTTTCAACAAAGGGGCGTAATTGTTGAAATAATGCAGAAATACACGTTATAACAATGGCTGTTTAATAAATGTGTATCAATAATATACTTTGAAAACAGATGGACTAAACTTTATTTAAAATGACTTTCAACAAAGGGGCGTAATTGTTGGAAATAATGCAGAAATACACGATATAACAATGCTCTTTAGAAATGTGTGTCAATAATATACTTTGAAACAGTGGACTAAACCTTTATTTAAAATGACTTTCAACAAAGGGACGTAATTGTTGGAAATAATGCAGAAATACACGTTATAACAATGCTCTTTAGAAATGTGTGTCAATAATACTACTTTGAAACAGTGGACTAAACCTTTATTTAAAATGACTTTCAACAAAGGGACGTAATTGTTGGAAATTATGCAGGAATGCACAGTATAACAACCTATTTATAATGTGTGTCAATAATGCACTTATTATCAAAGGGTTTTATTAAAAATGCCTTTGAACAAAGAGACATTATCGTTAAACGTAAGGCAAAAATATACAGGAAACAGTGTATTGAACCTTTATTTAAAATGTCTTTCAACAAAGGGGCGAAATTGGTTGCAATAATGCTAAAATACACGGTATAACAATGCTCTTTAAATATCTGTGTCAATAATATACTTTGAAACAGTGGACTAAACCTTTATTTAAAATGACTTTCAACAAAGGGACGTAATTGTTGGAAATAATGCAGAAATACACGCTATAACAATGGTCTTTAAGAATGTGTGTCAATAATATACTTTGAAACAGTGGACTAAACCTTTATTTAAAATGACTTTCAACAAAGGGGCGTAATTGTTGGAAATAATGCAGAAATACACGTTATAACAATGGTCATTATGAATGTGTATCAATAATATACTTTGAAACAGTGGACTAAACCTTCATTTAAAATGACTTTCAACAAAGGGGCGTAATTGTTTGAAATAATGAAGAAATACACGTTATAACAATGGTCTTTCAGAATGTGTATCAATAATATACTTTGAAACAGTTGACTAAACCTTTATTTAAAATTACTTTCAACAAAGGGACGTAATTGTTGGAAATAAGGCAAAAATACACGATATAACAATGCTCTTTTAAAATGTGTGTAAATAATATACTTTGAAACTGTGGACAAAGCCTTTATTGAAAATGGCTTTCAACAAAGGGGCGTAATTGTTGGGAATAATGCAGAAATACACGCTATAACAATGCTCTTTAGAAATGTGTGTCAATAATAGACTTTAACAGTGGACTAAACTTACTTAGGAAACAGTGGACTAAACCTTTATTAAAAATGACTTTCAACAAAGGGGCGTAATTGTTGGAAATAATGCAGAAATTCACGTTATAACAATGGTGTTTATGAATGTGTATCAATAATATACTTTGAAACAGATGACTAAACTTTATTTAAAATGACTTTCAACAAAGGGACCTAATTGTTGGAAATAAGGCAAAAATACACGATATAACAATGCTCTTTTAAAATGTGTGTAAATAATATACTTTGAAACTGTGGACTAGACCTTTATTTAAAATGACTTTCAACAAAGGGGCGTTATTGTTGGAAATAATGCAGAAATACACGCTATAACAATGCTTTTTAGAAATGTGTGTCAATAATAGACTTTAACAGTGGATTAAACTTACTTAGGAAACAGTGGACTAAACCTTTATTTAAATATCCTTTCAACAAAGGGACGTAATTGTTGGAAATTATGCAGGAATGCACAGTATAACAACCTATTTATAATGTGTGTCAATAATGCACTTATTATCAAAGGGTTTTATTAAAAATACCTTTGAACAAAGAGACATTATCGTTAAACGTAAGGCAAAAATATACAGGAAACAGTGTATTGAACCTTTATTTAAAATGTCTTTCAACAAAGGGGCGAAATTGGTTGCAATAATGCTAAAATACACGGTTTAACAGTGCTCTTTAAATATCTGTGTCAATAATATACTTTGAAACAGTGGACTAAACCTTTATTTAAAAATCCTTTCAACAAAGGGACGTAATTGTTGGAAATAATGACGAAATACACGCTATAACAATGGTCTTCATGAATGTGTGTCAATAATATACTTTGAAACAATGGACTAAACCTTTATTTAAAATGACTTTCAACAAAGGGGCGTAATTGTTGGAAATAATGCAGAAATACACGTTATAACAATGGTCATTATGAATGTGTATCAATAATATACTTTGAAACAGTGGACTAAACCTGTATTTAAATTGACTTTAAACAAAGGGGCGTAATTGTTGGAAATAAGGCAAAAATACACGATATAACAATTCTCTTAAAAAATGTGTGTCAATAATGTACTTTGAAACAGTGGACTAAACCTTTATTTAAAATGACTATCAACAAAGGGGCGTAATTGTTGAAAATAATGCAGAAATACGCGCTATAACAATGGTCTTCATGAATGTGTGTCAATAATATACTTTGAAACAATGGACTAAACCTTTATTTAAAATGACTTTCAACAAAGGGTCGTAATTGTTGAAAATAATGCAGAAATACACGCTATAACAATGGTCTTCATGAATGTGTGTCAATAATATATTTTGAAACAATGGACTAAACCTTTATTTAAAATGACTTTCAACAAAGGAGCGTAATTGTTGGAAATAATGCAGAAATACACGTTATAACAATGTTCTTTCAGAATGTGTATCAATAATATACTTTGAAACAGTTGACTAAACCTTTATTTAAAATTACTTTCAACAAAGGGACGTAATTGTTGGAAATAAGGCAAAAATACACGATATAACAATGCTCTTTTAAAATGTGTGTAAATAATATACTTTGAAACTGTGGACTAGACCTTTATTTAAAATGACTTTCAACAAAGGGACGTAATTGTTGGAAATAAGGCAAAAATACACGATATAACAATGCTCTTTTAAAATGTGTGTAAATAATATACTTTGAAACTGTGGACTAGACCTTTATTTAAAATGACTTTCAACAAAGGGGCGTAATTGTTGGAAATAATGCAGAAATACACGCTATAACAATGGTCTTTATGAATGTGTGTCAATAATATACTTTGAAACAATGGACAAAGCCTTTATTGAAAATGACTTTCAACAAAGGGGCGTAATTGTTGGGAATAATGCAGAAATACACGCTATAACAATGCTCTTTAGAAATGTGTGTCAATAATAGACTTTAACAGTGGACTAAACTTACTTAGGAAACAGTGGACTAAACCTTTATTAAAAATGACTTTCAACAAAGGGGCGTAATTGTTTGAAATAATGCAGAAATACACGTTATAACAATGGTGTTTATGAATGTGTATCAATAATATACTTTGAAACAGTTGACTAAACTTTATTTAAAATGACTTTCAACAAAGGGACCTAATTGTTGGAAATAAGGCAAAAATACACGATATAACAATGCTCTTTTAAAATGTGTGTAAATAATATACTTTGAAACTGTGGACTAGACCTTTATTTAAAATGACTTTCAACAAAGGGGCGTAATTGTTGGGAATAATGCAGAAATACACGCTATAACAATGCTTTTTAGAAATGTGTGTCAATAATAGACTTTAACAGTGGATTAAACTTACTTAGGAAACAGTGGACTAAACCTTTATTTCAAATGACTTTCAACAAAGGGGCGTAATTGTATGAAATAATGAGAAAATACACGTTAAAACAATGGCCTTTAAGAATGTGTGTCAATAATATACTTTGCCTTTCAACAAAGGGGCGTAATATACTTGAATGTAAGTAATATACTTGGCTTGAAAATAATACTTGTAAGTAGAATACTTGACTTGTAACATACTTGTAATATACTTGATGTGTAAGTAATACTTGTAAGTAGAATACTTGACTTGTAAGTAATATACTTGACTTTCAACAAAGGGGCGTAATTGTTGGAAATAATGCAGAAATACACGCTACAACAATGCTCTTTAGAAATGTGTGTCAATAATAGACTTTGAAACAGTGGACTTAACATTTATTGAAAATGACTTTCAAAAAACGGGAGTAATTTTTGGAAATAATGCAGAAATACACGGCATAACAATGCTCTTTAAATATCTGTGTCAATAATATACTTTGAAACAGTGGACTAAACCTTTATTTAAATATCCTTTCAACAAAGGGACGTAATTGTTGGAAATTATGCAGGAATGCACAGTATAACAACCTATTTATAATGTGTGTCAATAATGCACTTATTATCAAAGGGTTTTATTAAAAATGCCTTTGAACAAAGAGACATTATCGTTAAACGTAAGGCAAAAATATACAGGAAACCGTGTATTGAACCTTTACTTAAAATGTCTTTCAACAAAGGGGCGAAATTGGTTGCAATAATGCTAAAATACACGGTTTAACAATGCTCTTTAAATATCTGTGTCAATAATATACTTTGAAACAGTTGACTAAACATTTATTTAAATTGATTTTTAACAAAGGAGCGTTAATTGTTGGGAATTATGAAGGAATGATCGGTATAACGATGCTCTTTAAATATTTGTGTCAATAATATACTCTGAAACAGTGGACTAAACCTTTATTGAAAATGACTTTCAACAAAGGGGCGTAATTGTTGGAAATAATGCAGAAATACACGTTATAACAACGGTCTTTATGAATGTGTGTCAATAATATATTTTGAAACAGTTGAATAAACCTTAATTTAAATTGATTTTAAAAAAAGGGACGTAATTGTTCGATATAAAGCAAAAATATACAATATAACAATGCTCTTTAAATATCTGTGTCAATAATATACTTTGAAACAGTGGACTAAACCTTTATTTAAAAATCCTTTCAACAAAGGGACGTAATTGTTGGAAATAATGCAGAAATACACGTTATAACAATGGTCTTCATGAATGTGTGTCAATAATATACTTTGAAACAATGGACTAAACCTTTATTTAAAATGACTTTCAACAAAGGGGAGTAATTGTTGAAAATAATGCAGAAATACGCGTTATAACAATGGTCTTCATGAATGTGTGTCAATAATATACTTTGAAACAGTTGACTAAACTTTTATTGAAAATAACATTCAACAAAGGGGGCGTAATTGTTGGAAATGATGCAGAAATACACTTTATAACAATGGTCTTTATGAATGTGTGTCAATAATATACTTTGAAACAGTTGACTAAACTTTTATATAAAATGACTTTCAACAAAGGGACGTAATTGTCCCTTTGTTGCTATAACAATGGGATATGAATGTGAGTCAATATGAATATATGAATGTGAATACAATATGTGTATATGAATGTGTGTCAATAATATACTTTGAAACAGTTGACTAAACCTTTATTTAAATTGATTTTAAAAAAAGGGACGTAATTCTTCGATATAAAGCAAAAATATACAATATAACAATGCTCTTTAAATATCTGTGTAGATAATAAACTTTGAAACAGTGGACTAAACTTTTATTTAAAAATCCTTTCAACAAAGGGACGTAACTGTTGGAAATAATGCAGAAATACACGTTATAACAATGGTCTTCATGAATGTGTGTCAATAATATACTTTGAAACAATGGACTAAACCTTTATTTAAAATGACTTTCAACAAAGGGGCGTAATTGTTGAAAATAATGCAGAAATACGCGCTATAACAATGGTCTTCATGAATGTGTGTCAATAATATGCTTTGAAACAGTGGACTAAACCTTTATTGAAAATGACTTTCAACAAAGGGGCGTAATTGTTGGAAATAATGCAGAAATACACGTTATAACAATGGTCATTATGAATGTGTATCAATAATATACTTTGAAACAGTGGACTAAATCTGTATTTAAATTGACTTTAAACAAAGGGGCGTAATTGTTGGAAATTAATCAAAAATACACGATATAACAATTCTCTTAAAAAATGTGTGTCAATAATGTACTTTGAAACAGTGGACTAAACCTTTATTGAAAATGACTTTATACAAAGGGGCGTAATTGTTGGAAATAATGCAGAAATACATGTTATAACAATGGTCTTTATGAATGCGTCTCAATAATATACTTTGAAACAGTTGACTAAAATTTTATTTAAAATGACTTTCAACAAAGGGACGTTCATTGTTGAGAATTATGCAGGAATGCACGGTATAACAATGCTCTTTAAATATTTCTGTCAATAATATATTCTGAAATAGTGGACTAAAACTTTATTTAAAATGACTTTCAACAAAAGGACGTAATTGTTGGAAATAATGCAGAAATACACGTTATAACAACGGTCTTTATGAATGTGTGTCAATAATATAATTTGAAACAGTTGACTAAACCTTTATTTCAATTGATTTTTAACAAAGGGACGTAATTGTTAGAAATAAGGCAAAAATACACGATATAACAATGATCTTTAAAAATGTGTGTCAATAATGTACTTTGAGACAGTGGACTAAACCTTTATTTCAAATGACTTTCAAAAAAGGGGCGTAATTGTTTTAACTAATGAAGAAATACACGTTATAACAATGGTCTTTAAGAATGTGTGTCAATAATATACTTTGAAACAGTTGACTAAACTTTTATTTAAAATGACTTTCAACAAAGGGACGTAATTTCTGGAAATAAGGCAAAAATATACGATATAACAATGCTCTTTAAAATGTGTGTCAATAATATGCTTTGAAACAATGGACTAAACCTTTATTGAAAATGACATTCAACAAAGGGGCGTAATTGTTGGAAATGATGCAGAAATACACTTTATAACAATGGTCTTTTTATGTGTGTCAATAATATACTTTGAAACAGTTGACTAAACATTTATATAAAATGACTTTCAACAAAGGGACGTAATTGTCCCTTTGTTGCTATAACAATGGGATATGAATGTGAGTCAATATGAATATATGAATGTGAGTACAATATGTGTATATGAATGTGTGTCAATAATATACTTTGAAACAGTTGACTAAACCTTTATTTAAATTGATTTTTAACAAAGGAGCGTTAATTGTTGGGAATTATGAAGGAATGATCGGTATAACGATGCTCTTTAAATATTTGTGTCAATAATATACTCTGAAACAGTGGACTAAACCTTTATTGAAAATGACTTTCAACAAAGGGGCGTAATTGTTGGAAATAATGCAGAAATACACGTTATAACAACGGTCTTTATGAATGTGTGTCAATAATATACTTTGAAACAGTTGAATAAACCTTTATTTAAATTGATTTTAAAAAAAGGGACGTAATTGTTCGATAAAAGCAAAAATATACAATATAACAATGCTCTTTAAATATCTGTGTCAATAATATACTTTGAAACAGTGGACTAAACCTTTATTTAAAAATCCTTTCAACAAAGGGACGTAACTGTTGGAAATAATGCAGAAATACACGTTATAACAACGGTCTTTATGAATGTGTGTCAATAATATAATTTGAAACAGTTGACTAAACCTTTATTTCAATTGATTTTTAACAAAGGGACGTAATTGTTAGAAATAAGGCAAAAATACACGATATAACAATGATCTTTAAAATGTGTGTCAATAATATGCTTTGAAACAATGGACTAAGCCTTTATTTAAAATGACATTCAACAAAGGGGCGTAATTGTTGGAAATGATGCAGAAATACACTTTATAACAATGGTCTTTATGAATGTGTGTCAATAATATACTTTGAAACAGTTGACTAAACTTTTATATAAAATGACTTTCAACAAAGGGACGTAATTGTCCCTTTGTTGCTATAACAATGGGATATGAATGTGAGTCAATATGAATATATGAATGTGAATACAATATGTGTATATGAATGTGTGTCAATAATATACTTTGAAACAGTTGACTAAACCTTTATTTAAATTGATTTTTAACAAAGGAGCGTTAATTGTTGGGAATTATGAAGGAATGATCGGTATAACGATGCTCTTTAAATATTTGTGTCAATAATATACTCTGAAACAGTTGACTAAACCTTTATTTAAAACGACTTTCAACAAAGGGGCGTAATTGTTGGAAATAATGCAGAAATACACGTTATAACAACGGTCTTTATGAATGTGTGTCAATAATATACTTTGAAACAGTTGAATAAACCTTTATTTAAATTGATTTTAAAAAAAGGGACGTAATTGTTCGATAAAAGCAAAAATATACAATATAACAATGCTCTTTAAATATCTGTGTCAATAATATACTTTGAAACAGTGGACTAAACCTTTATTTAAAAATCCTTTCAACAAAGGGACGTAACTGTTGGAAATAATGCAGAAATACACGTTATAACAACGGTCTTTATGAATGTGTGTCAATAATATAATTTGAAACAGTTGACTAAACCTTTATTTCAATTGATTTTTAACAAAGGGACTTAATTGTTAGAAATAAGGCAAAAATACACGATATAACAATGATCTTTAAAATGTGTATCAATAATATGCTTTGAAACAATGGACTAAACCTTTATTTATAATGACATTCAACAAAGGGGCGTAATTGTTGGAAATGATGCAGAAATACACTTTATAACAATGGTCTTTATGAATGTGTGTCAATAATATACTTTGAAACAGTTGACTAAACTTTTATATAAAATGACTTTCAACAAAGGGACGTAATTGTCCCTTTGTTGCTATAACAATGGGATATGAATGTGAGTCAATATGAATATATGA
This sequence comes from Cheiracanthium punctorium, assembly GCA_038373885.1. Taxonomy (NCBI): domain Eukaryota; kingdom Metazoa; phylum Arthropoda; class Arachnida; order Araneae; family Cheiracanthiidae; genus Cheiracanthium; species Cheiracanthium punctorium. Next base: position 12,455 of record JAWZYV010018974.1, read on the forward strand.
ATGTGAATACAATATGTGTATATGAATGTGTGTCAATAATATACTTTGAAACAGTTGACTAAACCTTTATTTAAATTGATTTTTAACAAAGGAGCGTTAATTGTTGGGAATTATGAAGGAATGATCGGTATAACGATGCTCTTTAAATATTTGTGTCAATAATATACTCTGAAACAGTTGACTAAACCTTTATTTAAAACGACTTTCAACAAAGGGGCGTAATTGTTGGAAATAATGCAGAAATACACGTTATAACAACGGTCTTTATGAATGTGTGTCAATAATATACTTTGAAACAGTTGACTAAACTTTTATTTAAAATGACTTTCAACAAAGGGACGTAATTATTGGAAATAAGGCAAAAATATACGATATAAGAATGCTCTTTAAAATGTGTGTCAGTAATATGCTTTGAAACAATGGACTAAACCTTTATTGAAAATGACATTCAACAAAGGGGCGTAATTGTTGGAAATGATGCAGAAATACACTTTATAACAATGGTCTTTATGAATGTGTGTCAATAATATACTTTGAAACAGTTGACTAAACTTTTATATAAAATGACTTTCAACAAAGGGACGTAATTGTCCCTTTGTTGCTATAACAATGGGATATGAATGTGAGTCAATATGAATATATGAATGTGAATACAATATGTGTATATGAATGTGTGTCAATAATATACTTTGAAACAGTTGACTAAACCTTTATTTAAATTGATTTTTAACAAAGGAGCGTTAATTGTTGGGAATTATGAAGGAGAGGATCGGCGTATAACGAGGGCTCGGGTTTGTGGGGGGGCATAGTACGTGTCGAGGTTTATGGGGTCAGTTAAGGGTGGGTTTTTGTCGGGGCATTCTTTGGGGGCGTGTATTGGGATGTGTTTTTTTTGGGAAAAAAAAACCCCCTAGTTTTTGGCGAATGGGCGAGGTGGTCTTGGCTTTGGATGTGGTAGGGTGCTTTGGGGGGAGGGCGGGAGGCGGGTTGCTTGTTTTTTTGCAGTCTTTTGGTTGGGAGGGCTGTTTATTGGGGGTTCTTGTTTTTGTGGGTTGTTTTTTTTTTTTTGTTGGCGGGTATTATGCGTGTAGAGGCGAAGCTCGGGGGCTTGAGTTGGGTGTTAGGGTTTTGGTTTTTCGGATTTGAGGTTTGGCTTATTTGGTTGGTTGGCTTTTTTGGGAGATACTTTTGGGTTTTTTTGTTTGGGCGGTTTCATTGTTAGACATGGGGGAGTTGGAGAGTTAGAAGGGTTTCGAAGGAGGGCGGAGGGTGAGTCACGAGTTTCGGGTATACTTTTTTATGACTTTGAGTTTTGTTGGGATTTTGGGCGCTTTTTTTGGGATAATGGGGCATTTTGGGGGGGGGGGGAGTTTTTTGGGCGTTTTTGGGTGTGACTTTTTTTTTCTTGAGGGATTTTTTGCGCTGTTTGTATTTTGGCTTGGTTTGGATAGAAGGTAGTGGGGGGGGTGTTTTCTAGAGTGAGGGATGGGGGCGTGGGCGACGAGACAGAGATGTTCTGTGTTTTTTGTTTTGCTTGCTGGAGAGCGGTTGTTTGTGTTTTGCGGCTCGTGGGGAGGGTGGAGCGGGGGGGGGGAGTTTTGTGGTTTTTTTGAGGTTTCGATAATTGGGTGTTTGTTGTGTTTGTTTTTTGACGTTGAGTTGGTCTTTTTTTGGTCTTGGCGGTACTTTCTGGGTGGTGGGGGGTTTTCTAGGCTTTTAGCGTTTTTGTAGTGGTGGGCAAAGAATTTTGTTGATGTGTGGGGGGTCTTTTTGGGTGCCTGGGAGAAGGCGTTTTTTTGTGGGGGTTGGTGGTTGGGGGGTCTGAAGGGTGGGGGTGGGGGGGGGGTCGGCGGTGAGTGGCGGGTGTTCGTTGGCGATTGGGGTTTTTTTGTTGTTTTTTTGGTATTTAGGTTTTTGGAGTAAGGCCGTATCTGGGGTGGCGACGTGTTGTCGGGTTGGGGGGGGGGGTATTGTAGTGTTTTTTTTTTGGTGAGGGAGTTTTGAGGCATATATTTGGCGATTTGGCGCTTTGTGTGCGAGGGGGTTTGTGGTTCTTGTTGGTGGGGGTTGGGGAAGGGTTTTTTCTGGGGGGTTTCTGGCGGAGTTTTTTGCCGAAATGGTTTTGGTGCTCTTTGACTTTGGTTTTTTTTTCTGGTTGTTTAGGATGGGGTGGTTTTGGGGCTTTTTGGCAGTGGGTTTTTTGTTTTAGTGGTAGTGCGGCACGGATGTGGTCGTTGACGGGCAGTGGGGCTTGAAGTGCGGTGTTAGTGTTAGGGGGGGTGTAGGCCTTGATTTTCGCTTTATGCCTTTCCTTCGTGTTAATTTGTTTTTCTGGGCTTGGTGCAGCGGGGGCGTTTGGTGGGTTGTTTGACGGAGGCTTATTTTGGTGTTGACGGGGGCGATGTGGTGGACCTGGGGGGATGGGGGGGTGCTTGGAAGATTTTTTTTTTTGGTTGGTTGTGTGGTGTTTTGGCGGCGATCTCTTTGCGGGCAGGATGGGTGGGGGTATTTGGGTTGGTATTGGTCGGTTGTTGTAGGTTGGTGGTCGGCGTGGGGTTCTTTTGGGGGTGTTTGGTTTTGGGGAGGGATCGCGAGATTGAGTTTTTTTTTTTTATTGTCGATGATGGTGTGGTTTGGGGTTGGGGGGGGGATGTCGCGTTTCTGTGTATTGGTTTTTTGTTGGCGTTTTTGGGTTTTGTTGGGCGAAGCTGGTCGCGGGGGGGGGGTTTTGGCGTAGAGGCTGTTGCGGTTTTTTTTGTGTGTTAGGAGGGGTTTTTGGGGCTCTTGGGTTTATGTGGGGTTGAAGCGGGAGGGGGGAGGTGTGCGCGGGTTGTGCTTTTTTTTTGACAGGGGGGCGGGCGGAGCGGTTTGTTTTATGGGGTTGTCGGATGACTTGTGTTCGAGGTGTTTTTTTTCTTGGCGGTATGATTTTTTGTTTTTGGGTGGTTTGTGGGTGGGGGGTCAGCGGGGGGTGGGTGGGTTTGTTTTGGGGGAGGTGGGAGGGGGGGGCGGCTGGTTGCTGAGGGGGCGGGTGTTGGGTTCTGCGTTGTGTGTTCGGTTTTTTTTTTTGTGGGTTTTTTGGTTTTGGGCATTGGTTGATGTTTTGGGTTATTAGATTGTTTTGTGGTGGTGGGGGTGTGGGAGGTTTGCGTTTTTTTTTGGTTGTGAGGAGTTTTTATGATGTATTTTTTTGGTTGCCGTTTGTTCGACATTTTATTGTTTTTTCGTTTGTGCGGGGGGGCGAGGGCGGTGTGTTTTGGGGGTGTTATTTTGACATGGGGGTTTTTATTTTGGTTCTTTTGGGTTGGTGGGTATTGGTTGCGGTAGAGGTGGGGTATTTGAGTTAGCGGCTGGAGATTGGTGGATCCGGGCGGCTGCAGGATGTGTTTTGTGGTTCAGTATTTGGGATGGTTGGTTGTGGCGTCTTGTTTGGTGGGGACCGCGATTGTGGCGAATTGCGGCGGCGCACGCGTTTTCTTTGGTGGCTGGGGCGAGTTGGGCGTGGGTTGAGGATTGGGGGTAGGGTGCTGGAGATGGGCTTGGAACCAGGTTGGTTTGCCGGTTGTGATGAGGAAGGTCGGGCCAAGCGGTTGGCGGGTGTGGGTGATTGGTGCCGTTTTGGGGGGTTGGGGTTTGGGGGGTTGGCGGGGGGATTCAGGGTGGGTGGGGACCTGTGTGTTTTTGGGCAGCTTTGGCACATGGTTCGTGAGAGGGCGGCGGCGTAAGGGTGTTTGGAGCTGTAATGGGTTTGGCGGGGGGGTTTTTGTGCCGAGGTTAGTAGGGGTGAGGAGAGCGAGAGTAGTGCCGGCGGGGGGATATCGAATTGGGTTTGTTGTGAACTGTCGGGCGCGTGGGGTGTGGATTTGTTTTGGGCACGTAGTATCCTGGTGCTGTGGGTGAGAGGAGGTTGGATTGGTCTATTGGGGGTGTTTGGTTGCGTTTTGGGCAGGTAGGGACGGTTCTGGGGTTAGTTGGGGGGGTTTGTGAGGGGTCGGGGTGTGAGAGTCGCTTGGTTCTGTTGATGAGGAGCAGGGGGTGGGTTTCGGTTTTTTGACTGGCAGTGGGGGCGGCGTGTGGTTGGTTAGGGTGGGAACGGGGTTCTGGTTTTTTTTTTTGATTTTGTTGTGCTGGGGCTGATTAGATTGTGGGGGGCGGGGCGAACATTTTGCGGCTACTCGGGTAAATGAGGTGGTTTTGTGTAATTTTTTTTCGTGGTTATTTGGAGGGTGGCGGGGGGGGGAGATGGGGGTGTGGGTGGGTCGCTGGCCGCGTGGGGTGAGTATTGATGCTTGGGGAGGTGAGTAGATGGTGCGTTTGAGTGAAGCTCGCGTCGTTTGGTTTAATTTTGTTTTTTTTGGTTTTTTATTCAGATTTTATATGTTATTTAATCTTTTTTTATCTCTTCTTTTTTAATCAAATTTTTTATATCTTTTTTCTTATATTTATTTAATTAATTTCAATTTTTTCTTATTTCAAATTACTTTTTTTTATTTTTTTTATTTTAATTAATTAAATTTTTTTTTTAACTTATAATCATTTTTTTAAGATTTTATCTAAACTTTTTAATTTTTTTTTTTAAATAAATTGCTTTAATTAAATAATTTTCTCATTTACCTAAATATTTTGTTGGAAATAATGCAGAAATACACGTTATAACAACGGTCTTTATGAATGTGTGTCAATAATATACTTTGAAACAGTTGAATAAACCTTTATTTAAATTGATTTAAAAAAAAGGGACGTAATTGTTCGATATAAAGCAAAAATATACAATATAACAATGCTCTTTAAATATCTGTGTCAATAATATACTTTGAAACAGTGGACTAAACTTTTATTTAAAAATCCTTTCAACAAAGGGACGTAACTGTTGGAAATAATGCAGAAATACACGTTATAACAATGGCCTTCATGAATGTGTGTCAATAATATACTTTGAAACAATGGACTAAACCTTTATTTAAAATGACTTTCAACAAAGGGGCGTAATTGTTGAAAATAATGCAGAAATACGCGCTATAACAATGGTCTTCATGAATGTGTGTCAATAATATGCTTTGAAACAGTGGACTAAACCTGTATTTAAATTGACTTTAAACAAAGGGGCGTAATTGTTGGAAATAAATCAAAAATACACGATATAACAATTCTCTTAAAAAATGTGTGTCAATAATGTACTTTGAAACAGTGGACTAAACCTTTATTGAAAATGACTTTATACAAAGGGGCGTAATTGTTGGAAATAATGCAGAAATACATGTTATAACAATGGTCTTTATGAATGCGTCTCAATAATATACTTTGAAACAGTTGACTAAAATTTTATTTAAAATGACTTTCAACAAAGGGACGTTCATTGTTGGGAATTATGCAGGAATGCAGGGTATAACAATGCTCTTTAAATATTTCTGTCAATAATATATTCTGAAATAGTGGACTAAAACTTTATTTAAAATGACTTTCAACAAAAGGACGTAATTGTTGGAAATAATGCAGAAATACACGTTATAACAACGGTCTTTATGAATGTGTGTCAATAATATAATTTGAAACAGTTGACTAAACCTTTATTTCAATTGATTTTTAACAAAGGGACGTAATTGTTAGAAATAAGGCAAAAATACATGATATAACAATGATCTTTAAAAATGTGTGTCAATAATGTACTTTGAGACAGTGGACTAAACCTTTATTTCAAATGACTTTCAAAAAAGGGGCGTAATTGTTTTAACTAATGCAGAAATACACGTTATAACAATGGTCTTTAAGAATGTGTGTCAATAATATACTTTGAAACAGTTGACTAAACTTTTATTTAAAATGACTTTCAACAAAGGGACGTAATTATTGGAAATAAGGCAAAAATATACGATATAACGATGCTCTTCAAATATTTGTGTCAATAATATACTCTGAAACAGTGGACTAAACCTTTATTGAAAATGACTTTCAACAAAGGGGCGTAATTGTTGGAAATAATGCAAAAATACACGTTATAACAACGGTCTTTATGAATGTGTGACAATAATATACTTTGAAACAGTTGAATAAACCTTTATTTAAATTGATTTTAAAAAAAGGGACGTAATTGTTCGATATAAAGCATAAATATACAATATAACAATGCTCTTTAAATATCTGTGTCAATAATATACTTTGAAACAGTGGACTAAACCTTTATTTAAAAATCCATTCAACAAAGGGGCGTAATTGTTGAAAATAATGCAGAAATACGCGCTATAACAATGGTCTTCATGAATGTGTGTCAATAATATGCTTTGAAACAGTGAACTAAACCTTTATTGAAAATGACTTTCAACAAAGGGGCGTAATTGTTGGAAATAATGCAGAAATACACGTTATAACAATGGTCATTATGAATGTGTATCAATAATATACTTTGAAACAGTGGACTAAACCTGTATTTAAATTGACTTTAAACAAAGGGGCGTAATTGTGGGAAATAAGGCAAAAATACACGATATAACAATTCTCTTAAAAAATGTGTGTCAATAATGTACTTTGAAACAGTGGACTAAACCTTTATTGAAAATGAATTTAAACAAAGGGGCGTAATTGTTGGAAATAATGCAGAAATACACGTTATAACAATGGTCTTTATGAATGCGTCTCAATAATATACTTTGAAACAGTTGACTAAAATTTTATTTAAAATGACTTTCAACAAAGGGACGTTCATTGTTGGGAATTATGCAGGAATGCTTGGTATAACAATGCTCTTTAAATATTTCTGTCAATAATATATTCTGAAATAGTGGACTAAAACTTTATTTAAAATGACTTTCAACAAAGGGACGTAATTGTTGGAAATAATGCAGAAATACACGTTATAACAACGGTCTTTATGAATGTGTGTCAATAATATAATTTGAAACAGTTGACTAAACCTTTATTTCAATTGATTTTTAACAAAGGGACGTAATTGTTAGAAATAAGGCAAAAATACACGATATAACAATGATCTTTAAAAATGTGTGTCAATAATGTACTTTGAGACAGTGGACTAAACCTTTATTTCAAATGACTTTCAAAAAAGGGGCGTAATTGTTTTAACTAATGCAGAAATACACGTTATAACAATGGTCTTTAAGAATGTGTGTCAATAATATACTTTGAAACAGTTGACTAAACTTTTATTTAAAATGACTTTCAACAAAGGGACGTAATTATTGGAAATAAGGCAAAAATATACGATATAACAATGCTCTTTAAAATGTGTGTCAATAATATGCTTTGAAACAATGGACTAAACCTTTATTGAAAATGACATTCAACAAAGGGGCGTAATTGTTGGAAATGATGCAGAAATACACTTTATAACAATGGTCTTTATGAATGTGTGTCAATAATATACTTTGAAACAGTTGACTAAACTTTTATATAAAATGACTTTCAACAAAGGGACGTAATTGTCCCTTTGTTGCTATAACAATGGGATATGAATGTGAGTCAATATGAATATATGAATGTGAATACAATATGTGTATATGAATGTGTGTCAATAATATACTTTGAGACAGTGGACTAAACCTTTATTTCAAATGACTTTCAAAAAAGGGGCGTAATTGTTTTAACTAATGCAGAAATACACGTTATAACAATGGTCTTTAAGAATGTGTGTCAATAATATACTTTGAAACAGTTGACTAAACTTTTATTTAAAATGACTTTCAACAAAGGGACGTAATTATTGGAAATAAGGCAAAAATATACGATATAACAATGCTCTTTAAAATGTGTGTCAATAATATGCTTTGAAACAATGGACTAAACCTTTATTGAAAATGACATTCAACAAAGGGGCGTAATTGTTGGAAATGATGCAGAAATACACTTTATAACAATGGTCTTTATGAATGTGTGTCAATAATATACTTTGAAACAGTTGACTAAACTTTTATATAAAATGACTTTCAACAAAGGGACGTAATTGTCCCTTTGTTGCTATAACAATGGGATATGAATGTGAGTCAATATGAATATATGAATGTGAATACAATATGTGTATATGAATGTGTGTCAATAATATACTTTGAAACAGTTGACTAAACCTTTATTTAAATTGATTTTTAACAAAGGAGCGTTAATTGTTGGGAATTATGAAAGAATGATCGGTATAACGATGCTCTTTAAATATTTGTGTCAATAATATACTCTGAAACAGTGGACTAAACCTTTATTGAAAATGACTTTCAACAATGGGGCGTAATTGTTGGAAATAATGCAGAAATACACGTTATAACAACGGTCTTTATGAATGTGTGTCAATAATATACTTTGAAACAGTTGAATAAACCTTTATTTAAATTGATTTTAAAAAAAGGGACGTAATTCTTCGATATAAAGCAAAAATATACAATATAACAATTTTCTTTAAATATCTGTGTCAATAATATACTTTGAAACAGTGGACTAAACCTTTATTTAAAAATCCTTTCAACAAAGGGACGTAACTGTTGGAAATAATGCAGAAATACACGTTATAACAATGGTCTTCATGAATATGTGTCAATAATATACTTTGAAACAATGGACTAAACCTTTATTTAAAATGACTTTCAACAAAGAGGCGTAATTGTTGAAAATAATGCAGAAATACGCGCTATAACAATGGTCTTCATGAATGTGTGTCAATAATATGCTTTGAAACAGTGGACTAAACCTTTATTGAAAATGACTTTCAACAAAGGGGCGTAATTGTTGGAAATAATGCAGAAATACATGTTATAACAATGGTCTTTATGAATGCGTCTCAATAATATACTTTGAAACAGTTGACTAAAATTTTATTTAAAATGACTTTCAACAAAGGGACGTTCATTGTTGGGAATTATGCAGGAATGCACGGTATAACAATGCTCTTTAAATATTTCTGTCAATAATATATTCTGAAATAGTGGACTAAAACTTTATTTAAAATGACTTTCAACAAAAGGACGTAATTGTTGGAAATAATGCAGAAATACACGTTATAACAACGGTCTTTATGAATGTGTGTCAATAATATAATTTGAAACAGTTGACTAAACCTTTATTTCAATTGATTTTTAACAAAGGGACGTAATTGTTAGAAATAAGGCAAAAATACACGATATAACAATGATCTTTAAAATGTGTGTCAATAATATGCTTTGAAACAATGGACTAAACCTTTATTTAAAATGACATTCAACAAAGGGGCGTAATTGTTGGAAATGATGCAGAAATACACTTTATAACAATGGTCTTTATGAATGTGTGTCAATAATATACTTTGAAACAGTTGACTAAACTTTTATATAAAATGACTTTCAACAAAGGGACGTAGTTGTCCCTTTGTTGCTATAACAATGGGATATGAATGTGAGTCAATATGAATATATGAATGTGAATACAATATGTGTATATGAATGTGTGTCAATAATATACTTTGAAACAGTTGACTAAACCTTTATTTAAAGTGATTTTTAACAAAGGAGCGTTAATTGTTGGGAATTATGAAGGAATGATCGGTATAACGATGCTCTTTAAATATTTGTGTCAATAATATACTCTGAAACAGTTGACTAAACCTTTATTGAAAACGACTTTCAACAAAGGGGCGTAATTGTTGGAAATAATGCAGAAATACACGTTATAACAACGGTCTTTATGAATGTGTGTCAATAATATACTTTGAAACAGTTGACTAAACTTTTATTTAAAATGACTTTCAACAAAGGGACGTAATTATTGGAAATAAGGCAAAAATATACGATATAAGAATGCTCTTTAAAATGTGTGTCAGTAATATGCTTTGAAACAATGGACTAAACCTTTATTGAAAATGACATTCAACAAAGGGGCGTAATTGTTGGAAATGATGCAGAAATACACTTTATAACAATGGTCTTTATGAATGTGTGTCAATAATATACTTTGAAACAGTTGACTAAACTTTTATATAAAATGACTTTCAACAAAGGGACGTAATTGTCCCTTTGTTGCTATAACAATGGGATATGAATGTGAGTCAATATGAATATATGAATGTGAATACAATATGTGTATATGAATGTGTGTCAATAATATACTTTGAAACAGTTGACTAAACCTTTATTTAAATTGATTTTTAACAAAGGAGCGTTAATTGTTGGGAATTATGAAGGAATGATCGGTATAACGATGCTCTTTAAATATTTGTGTCAATAATATACTCTGAAACAGTGGACTAAACCTTTATTGAAAATGACTTTCAACAAAGGGGCGTAATTGTTGGAAATAATGCAGAAATACACGTTATAACAACGGTCTTTATGAATGTGTGTCAATAATATACTTTGAAGCAGTTGAATAAACCTTTATTTAAATTGATTTAAAAAAAAGGGACGTAATTGTTCGATATAAAGCAAAAATATACAATATAACAATGCTCTTTAAATATCTGTGTCAATAATATACTTTGAAACAGTGGACTAAACTTTTATTTAAAAATCCTTTCAACAAAGGGACGTAACTGTTGGAAATAATGCAGAAATACACGTTATAACAATGGCCTTCATGAATGTGTGTCAATAATATACTTTGAAACAATGGACTAAACCTTTATTTAAAATGACTTTCAACAAAGGGGCGTAATTGTTGAAAATAATGCAGAAATACGCGCTATAACAATGGTCTTCATGAATGTGTGTCAATAATATGCTTTGAAACAGTGGACTAAACCTGTATTTAAATTGACTTTAAACAAAGGGGCGTAATTGTTGGAAATAAATCAAAAATACACGATATAACAATTCTCTTAAAAAATGTGTGTCAATAATGTACTTTGAAACAGTGGACTAAACCTTTATTGAAAATGACTTTATACAAAGGGGCGTAATTGTTGGAAATAATGCAGAAATACATGTTATAACAATGGTCTTTATGAATGCGTCTCAATAATATACTTTGAAAAAGTTGACTAAAATTTTATTTAAAATGACTTTCAACAAAGGGACGTTCATTGTTGGGAATTATGCAGGAATGCAGGGTATAACAATGCTCTTTAAATATTTCTGTCAATAATATATTCTGAAATAGTGGACTAAAACTTTATTTAAAATGACTTTCAACAAAAGGACGTAATTGTTGGAAATAATGCAGAAATACACGTTATAACAACGGTCTTTATGAATGTGTGTCAATAATATAATTTGAAACAGTTGACTAAACCTTTATTTCAATTGATTTTTAACAAAGGGACGTAATTGTTAGAAATAAGGCAAAAATACACGATATAACAATGATCTTTAAAAATGTGTGTCAATAATATGCTTTGAAACAATGGACTAAACCTTTATTGAAAATGACATTCAACAAAGGGGCGTAATTGTTGGAAATGATGCAGAAATACACTTTATAACAATGGTCTTTATGAATGTGTGTCAATAATATACTTTGAAACAGTTGACTAAACTTTTATATAAAATGACTTTCAACAAAGGGACGTAATTGTCCCTTTGTTGCTATAACAATGGGATATGAATGTGAGTCAATATGAATATATGAATGTGAATACAATATGTGTATATGAATGTGTGTCAATAATATACTTTGAGACAGTGGACTAAACCTTTATTTCAAATGACTTTCAAAAAAGGGGCGTAATTGTTTTAACTAATGCAGAAATACACGTTATAACAATGGTCTTTAAGAATGTGTGTCAATAATATACTTTGAAACAGTTGACTAAACTTTTATTTAAAATGACTTTCAACAAAGGGACGTAATTATTGGAAATAAGGCAAAAATATACGATATAACAATGCTCTTTAAAATGTGTGTCAATAATATGCTTTGAAACAATGGACTAAACCTTTATTGAAAATGACATTCAACAAAGGGGCGTAATTGTTGGAAATGATGCAGAAATACACTTTATAACAATGGTCTTTATGAATGTGTGTCAATAATATACTTTGAAACAGTTGACTAAACTTTTATATAAAATGACTTTCAACAAAGGGACGTAATTGTCCCTTTGTTGCTATAACAATGGGATATGAATGTGAGTCAATATGAATATATGAATGTGAATACAATATGTGTATATGAATGTGTGTCAATAATATACTTTGAAACAGTTGACTAAACCTTTATTTAAATTGATTTTTAACAAAGGAGAGTTAATTGTTGGGAATTATGAAAGAATGATCGGTATAACGATGCTCTTTAAATATTTGTGTCAATAATATACTCTGAAACAGTGGACTAAACCTTTATTGAAAATGACTTTCAACAATGGGGCGTAATTGTTGGAAATAATGCAGAAATACACGTTATAACAACGGTCTTTATGAATGTGTGTCAATAATATACTTTGAAACAGTTGAATAAACCTTTATTTAAATTGATTTTAAAAAAAGGGACGTAATTCTTCGATATAAAGCAAAAATATACAATATAACAATTTTCTTTAAATATCTGTGTCAATAATATACTTTGAAACAGTGGACTAAACCTTTATTTAAAAATCCTTTCAACAAAGGGACGTAACTGTTGGAAATAATGCAGAAATACACGTTATAACAATGGTCTTCATGAATATGTGTCAATAATATACTTTGAAACAATGGACTAAACCTTTATTTAAAATGACTTTCAACAAAGAGGCGTAATTGTTGAAAATAATGCAGAAATACGCGCTATAACAATGGTCTTCATGAATGTGTGTCAATAATATGCTTTGAAACAGTGGACTAAACCTTTATTGAAAATGACTTTCAACAAAGGGGCGTAATTGTTGGAAATAATGCAGAAATACATGTTATAACAATGGTCTTTATGAATGCGTCTCAATAATATACTTTGAAACAGTTGACTAAAATTTTATTTAAAATGACTTTCAACAAAGGGACGTTCATTGTTGGGAATTATGCAGGAATGCACGGTATAACAATGCTCTTTAAATATTTCTGTCAATAATATATTCTGAAATAGTGGACTAAAACTTTATTTAAAATGACTTTCAACAAAAGGACGTAATTGTTGGAAATAATGCAGAAATACACGTTATAACAACGGTCTTTATGAATGTGTGTCAATAATATAATTTGAAACAGTTGACTAAACCTTTATTTCAATTGATTTTTAACAAAGGGACGTAATTGTTAGAAATAAGGCAAAAATACACGATATAACAATGATCTTTAAAATGTGTGTCAATAATATGCTTTGAAACAATGGACTAAACCTTTATTTAAAATGACATTCAACAAAGGGGCGTAATTGTTGGAAATGATGCAGAAATACACTTTATAACAATGGTCTTTATGAATGTGTGTCAATAATATACTTTGAAACAGTTGACTAAACTTTTATATAAAATGACTTTCAACAAAGGGACGTAGTTGTCCCTTTGTTGCTATAACAATGGGATATGAATGTGAGTCAATATGAATATATGAATGTGAATACAATATGTGTATATGAATGTGTGTCAATAATATACTTTGAAACAGTTGACTAAACCTTTATTTAAAGTGATTTTTAACAAAGGAGCGTTAATTGTTGGGAATTATGAAGGAATGATCGGTATAACGATGCTCTTTAAATATTTGTGTCAATAATATACTCTGAAACAGTTGACTAAACCTTTATTGAAAACGACTTTCAACAAAGGGGCGTAATTGTTGGAAATAATGCAGAAATACACGTTATAACAACGGTCTTTATGAATGTGTGTCAATAATATACTTTGAAACAGTTGAATAAACCTTTATTTAAAATGACTTTCAACAAAGGGACGTAATTATTGGAAATAAGGCAAAAATATACGATATAAGAATGCTCTTTAAAATGTGTGTCAGTAATATGCTTTGAAACAATGGACTAAACCTTTATTGAAAATGACATTCAACAAAGGGGCGTAATTGTTGGAAATGATGCAGAAATACACTTTATAACAATGGTCTTTATGAATGTGTGTCAATAATATACTTTGAAACAGTTGACTAAACTTTTATATAAAATGACTTTCAACAAAGGGACGTAATTGTCCCTTTGTTGCTATAACAATGGGATATGAATGTGAGTCAATATGAATATATGAATGTGAATACAATATGTGTATATGAATGTGTGTCAATAATATACTTTGAAACAGTTGACTAAACCTTTATTTAAATTGATTTTTAACAAAGGAGCGTTAATTGTTGGGAATTATGAAGGAATGCACGGTATAACAATGCTCTTTAAATATTTCTGTCAATAATATATTCTGAAATAGTGGACTAAAACTTTATTTAAAATGACTTTCAACAAAGGGGCGTAATTGTTGGAAATAATGCAGAAATACACGTTATAACAACGGTCTTTATGAATGTGTGTCAATAATATACTTTGAAACAGTTGAATAAACCTTTATTTAAATTGATTTTAAAAAAAGGGACGTAATTGTTCGATATAAAGCAAAAATATACAATATAACAATGCTCTTTAAATATCTGTGTCAATAATATACTTTGAAACAGTGGACTAAACTTTTATTTAAAAATCCTTTCAACAAAGGGACGTAACTGTTGGAAATAATGCAGAAATACACGTTATAACAATGGCCTTCATGAATGTGTGTCAATAATATACTTTGAAACAATGGACTAAACCTTTATTTAAAATGACTTTCAACAAAGGGGCGTAATTGTTGAAAATAATGCAGAAATACGCGCTATAACAATGGTCTTCATGAATGTGTGTCAATAATATGCTTTGAAACAGTGGACTAAACCTGTATTTAAATTGACTTTAAACAAAGGGGCGTAATTGTTGGAAATAAATCAAAAATACACGATATAACAATTCTCTTAAAAAATGTGTGTCAATAATGACACCACATTTTTTTAAGAGAATTGTTATATGGTGTCATATTTTTGCCCGTATTTTCCCACAATTAGACGCCCCTTTGTTTTTAAAGTCAATTTAAATACAGGGGTTTTAGTCCACTCTGTTGCAAAAGCCATTATTATTGATACACATTCATGATGGACCCATTGTTATAACGCGAGCGCGCGCTATTCCTGCAGTAGGTTTCGAACAAATTACGCGCCTTTGTTGAAAGTCATTTTAAATAAAGGTTTAGTCCACTGTTTCTAAGTACATTATTGATACACATTCTTAAAGACCATTGTTATTACGTGTATTTCTGCATTATTTCCAACAGTTACGTCCCTTTGTTGATAGGATTTTTAAATAAAGGTTTTGTCCACTGTTTCAAAGTATATTATTGACACAGATATTTAAAGAGCATTGTTATATTGTATATTTTTGCTTTATATCGAACAATTACGTCCCTTTTTTAAAAATCAATTTAAATAAAGGTTTATTCAACTGTTTCAAAGTATATTATTGACACACATTCATAAAGACCGTTGTTATAACGTGTATTTCTGCATTATTTCCAACAATTACGCCCCTTTGTTGAAAGTCATTTTCAATAAAGGTTTAGTCCACTGTTTCAGAGTATATTATTGACACAAATATTTAAAGAGCATAGTTATCCTGATCATTCCTTCATAATTCCCAACAATTAACGCTCCTTTGTTAAAAATCAATTTAAATAAAGGTTTAGTCAACTGTTTCAAAGTATATTATTGACACACATTCATATACACATATTGTATTCACATTCATATATTCATATTGACTCACATTCATATCCCATTGTTATAGCAACAAAGGGACAATTACGTCCCTTTGTTGAAAGTCATTTTATATAAAAGTTTAGTCAACTGCTTCAAAGTATATTATTGACACACATTCATAAAAACCATTGTTATAAAGTTTATTTCTGCATTATTTCCAACAATTACGTCCCTTTGTTGAAAGGATATTTAAATAAAGGTTTAGTCCACTGTTTCAAAGTATATTATTGACACAGATATTTAAAGAGCATTGTTATGCCGTGTATTTCTGCATTATTTCCAAAAATTACTACCGTTTTTTGAGTCATTTTCAATAAATGTTAAGTCCACTGTTTCAAAGTCTATTATTGACACACATTTCTAAAGAGCATTGTTGTAGCGTGTATTTCTGCATTATTTCCAACAATTACGCCCCTTTGTTGAAAGTCAAGTATATTACTTACAAGTCAAGTATTCTACTTACAAGTATTACTTACACGTCAAGTATATTACAAGTATGTTACAAGTCAATTATTCTACTTACAAGTATTATTTACAAGCCAAGTATATTACTTACATTCAAGTATATTAAGCCCCTTTGTTGAAAGGCAAAGTATATTATTGACACACATTCTTAAAGGCCATTGTTTTAACGTGTATTTTCTCATTATTTCATACAATTACGCCCCTTTGTTGAAAGTCATTTTAAATAAAGGTTTAGTCCACTGTTTCAAGTTATTATTGACACACATTCTAAGACATTGTTATACGTTTATTTCTGCATTATTCCAACATTACGTCCCTTGTTGAAAGATTTTAATAAAGTTTATCATGTTTCAAGTCATTATGACACATATTCTAAAGAGCATTGTTATAGCGTGTATTTCTGCATTATTTCCAACAATTACGCCCTTTGTTGAAAGTCATTTTCAATAAAGCTTTAGTCCACTGTTTCAAAGTATATTATTGACACACATTTCATAAAGAGCATTGTTATAGCGTGTATTTCTGCATTATTTCCAACAATTACGCCCCTTTGTTGAAAGTCATTTTAAATAAAGGTCTAGTCCACAGTTTCAAAGTATATTATTTACACACATTCTTAAAAGAGCATTGTTATATCGTGTATTTTTGCCTTATTTCCAACAATTACGCCCCTTTGTTGAAAGTCATTTTAAATAAAGGTTTAGTCAACTGTTTCAAAGTATATTATTGATACACATTCTGAAAGACCATTGTTATAACGTGTATTTCTGCATTATTTCCAACAATTACGCCCCTTTGTTGAAAGTCATTTTAAATAAAGGTTTAGTCCACTGTTTCAAAGTATATTATTGACACACATTATTAAAGACCATTGTTATAACGTGTATTTCTGCATTATTTCCAACAATTACGCCCCTTTGTTGAAAGTCATTTTCAATAAAGGTTTAGTCCACTTTTTCAAAGTATATTATTCACACACATTCTTAAAGAAAATTCTTATAGCGTGTATTTCTGCATTATTTCCAACAATTACGCCCCTTTGTTGAAAGTCATTTTAAATAAAGGTTTAGTCCACTGTTTCAAAGTATATTATTGACACACATTCAAGAAGACCATTGTTATAACGTTTATTTCTGCATTATTTCCAACAGTTACGTCCCTTTGTTGAAAGGATTTTTAAATAAAGGTTTAGTCCACTGTTTCAAAGTATATTATTGACACAGATATTTAAAGAGCATTGTTATACCGTGTATTTTAGAATTATTGCAACCAATTTCGCCCCTTTGTTGAAAGACATTTTAAATAAACGTTCAATACACTGTTTCCTGTATATTTTTACCTTACGTTTAACGATAATGTCTCTTTGTTCAAAGGCATTTTTAATAAAACCCTTTGATAATAAGTGCATTATTGACTTACATTATAAATAGGTTGTTATACTGTGCATTCCTGCATAATTTCCAGCAATGAACGTCCCGTTGTTGAAAGTCA
This sequence comes from Cheiracanthium punctorium, assembly GCA_038373885.1. Lineage (NCBI taxonomy): Eukaryota > Metazoa > Arthropoda > Arachnida > Araneae > Cheiracanthiidae > Cheiracanthium > Cheiracanthium punctorium. The sequence continues at coordinate 30,070 of JAWZYV010018974.1, forward strand.
TTTTGAATAAAGGTTTAGTCAACTGTTTCAAAGTATATTATTGATACACATTCTTAAAGACCATTGTTATAACGTGCATTTCTGCATTATTTCCAACAATTACGTCCCTTTGTTGAAAGGATTTTTAAATAAAGGTTTAGTCCACTGTTTCAAAGTATATTATTGACACAGATATTTAAAGAGCATTGTTCTGCCGTGTATTTCTGCATTATTTCCAAAAATTACGCCCGTTTTTTGAAAGTCATTTTCAATAAATGTTAAGTCCACTGTTTCAAAGTCTATTATTGACACACGTTTCTAAAGAGCATTGTTGTAGCGTGTATTTCTGCATTATTTCCAACAATTACGCCCCTTTGTTGAAAGTCAAGTATATTACTTACAAGTCAAATATACTACTTACAAGTCAAGTATTCTACTTACAAGTGTTATTTACAAGTCAAGTATATTACTTACATTCAAGTATATTACGCCCCTTTGTTGAAAGGCAAAGTATATTATTGACACACAATCTTAAAGGCCATTGTTTTAAGGTGTATTTCTTCATTATTTCATACAATTACGCCACTTTGTTGAAAGTCATTTTAAATAAAGTTTAGTCAACTGTTTCAAAGTATATTATTGATACACATTCATAAACACCATTGTTATAACGTGTATTTCTGCATTATTTCCAACAATTACGTCCCTTTGTTGAAAGTCATTTTAAATAAAGGTTTAGTCAACTGTTTCAAAGTATATTATTGATACACATTCTTAAAGACCATTGTTATAACGTGTATTTCTTCATTATTTCAAACAATTACGCCCCTTTGTTTAAAGTCATTTTAAATAAAGGTTTAGTCCACTGTTTCAAAATATATTATTGACACACATTATTAATGGCCATTGTTATAACCTGTATTTTTTCGTTATTTCAAATAATTACGCCCCTTTGTTGAAAGTCATTTTAAATAAAGGTTTAGTCCACTGTTTCTAAGTACATTAATGATACACCTTCTTAAAGACCATTGTCATAACGTGCATTTCTGCATTATTTCCAACAATTACGCCCCTTTGTTGAAAGTCATTTTAAATAAAGGTTTAGTCCGCTGTTTCAGAGTATATTATTGACACACATATTTAAAGAGCATTGTTATACCGTGCATTCCTGCATAATTCCGAAGAATTAACGTCCCTTTGTTTAAAGTCATTTTAAATAAAGGTTTAGTCCACTGTTTCAAAGTATATTATTGATACACATTCATAATGACCATTGTTATATCGTGTATTTCTGCATTATTTCCAACAATTACGCCCCTTTGTTGAAAGTCATTTTCAATAAAGGTTTAGTCCACTGTTCCAAAGCATATTATTGACACACATTCTTAAAGAACATTGTTATAACGTGTATTTCTGCATTATTTCCAACAATTATGCCCCTTTGTTGAAAGTCATTTTAAATAAAGGTTTAGTCCATTGTTTCAAAGTATATTATTGACACACATTCATGAAGACCATTGTTATAGCGTGTATTTCTGCATTATTTCCAACAATTACGCCCCTTTGTTGAAAGTCATTTTAAATAAAGGTTTAGTCCATTGTTTCAAAGTATATTATTGACACACATTCATGAAGACCATTGTTATAACGCGTATTTCTGCATTATTTTCAACAATTACGCCCCTTTGTTGAAAGTCATTTTAAATAAAGGTTTAGTCCATTGTTTCAAAGTATATTATTGACACACATTCATGAAGACCATTGTTATAACGTGTAATTCTGCATTATTTCCAACAGTTACGTCCCTTTGTTGAAAGGCATTTTAAATAAAGGTTTAGTCCACTGTTTCAAAGTATATTATTGACACAAATATTTAAAGAGCATTGTTATATCGTGTATTTCTGCATTATTCCAACAATTACGTCCCTTTGTTGAAAGTCATTTTAAATAAAGGTTTAGTCAACTGTTTCAAAGTATATTATTGACACACATTCATAAAGACCATTGTTATAACGTGTATTTCTGCATTATTTCCAACAATTACGCCCCTTTGTTGAAAGTCATTTTCAATAAAGGTTTAGTCCACTGTTTCAAAGTATATTATTGACACACATTTTTAAAGAACATTGTTATAACGTGTATTTCTGCATTATTTCCAACAATTACGCCCCTTTGTTGAAAGTCATTTTAAATAAAGGTTTAGTCCACTGTTTCAAAGTATATTATTGACACACATTCATAAAGACCATTGTTATAACGTGTATTTCTGCATTATTTCCAACAATTACGCCCCTTTGTTGAAAGTCATTTTAAATAAAGGTTTAGTCCATTGTTTCAAAGTATATTATTGACACACATTCATGAAGACCATTGTTATAACGTGTATTTCTGCATTATTTTCAACAATTACGACCCTTTGTTGAAAGTCATTTTAAATAAAGGTTTAGTCCATTGTTTCAAAGTATATTATTGACACACATTCATGAAGACCATTGTTATAACGTGTATTTCTGCATTATTTCCAACAATTACGTCCCTTTGTTGAAAGGATTTTTAAATAAAGGTTTAGTCCACTGTTTCAAAGTATATTATTGACACAGATATTTAAAGAGCATTGTTATATTGTATATTTTTGCTTTATATCGAACAATTACGTCCCGTTTGTTGAAAGGCATTTTTCAAATACAGGTTATAGTCCACTGTTTCAAAGTAGTCTTATTGACACAGCATACTTCTAAAGCAGCATTGTTATAGGGTGTATTTCTGCATTATATTCGCAACAATTACGTCCCCTATTCTTGAAAAGTCAATTTTAAATCCCGAGGTTTAGTCAAACTTGTGTTCAAATGTATATTTATTGACTACACTATCTCATAAATGAAACCGTTGTTATACATACGTCGTATTTCATGCATTTTATTCCACGACAATTACGCCCGTTGTTGAAAGTCATTTTACAATAAAGGTTTAGTCCACTGTTTCAAGCATACATTATTGACACCACATTTATAAGAGCATTGTTATATCGTGATATTTTTG
>JAWZYV010018975.1:0-26913 GCA_038373885.1 Cheiracanthium punctorium
TTTTTTTTTATTAGAGAATTTCAATGTGTCTAGAGTATAAAAGTTTACTTATGCTGCAGAAAATGTCAGATTGTCAGAAATAATTTGTATATATTCTATATCTTCAATAAACACACAAAATAATTTAACTGCTAAACATCGTATAAATTGCTTTAGAAAACCAAAATATACCTATTCAAATTAAAAACGCTCAGGTATGAGGAAAAGGGATTACGTGCCTACATGAGCTTTTCATAGAAATCGCTCAGTTTTATGGTGAAAAGCAGGCATAACTGAATGAACTGAAAGCGGAGTAACATTCAGAGAAACCACTCCTTTTAATGATGAAAAATATCAAAAAATGCATGAAGGCATCTCTTTCAAAAAGGGGCGAATGTTTTACCGGATGTAACAACTCCATTTAAAGTAATCTTCTCGTTATAACTGAGAAGAGCAACTTCGCTACACAAAAGGAAGAAATACTCAGTCTGAGCGTTTATCGCTCAACCGTTTTGAGATATGCGATTCATGTTTTGTCGAAAAACGGTTTGATAAAAAATAGTTAAAGTGATATTTTTGGAATTCATTACAAAAAAATCCTTTATTTGAGAGAGGGGGGCATTTGAGGGGGATAGGAAAATCTACAAAACAACATTCCATTAAATTTCATGACTGCCACCGTGAAAAAAAATCATGCGACAAAGATTCACTGTAACTGTAAAATTTAAATATAACAATGACTTGTAAAATGAAACAATGAAAGGAACACAAAATCTTTACAACAAATCCATTCATGTCTTCACAACAACTGATTTAGCAACATTGTTTTTATCGCAATTATTAAACAGAATACTTTCAACAATACTTTCTATCACTTCCTCCAAAAATCTCAAAGTTGAATCCTGCTCTTAAACATACTATAGCAAAGAATTCCTATCTATCAGAATCATTTCCAGTGATTTTTCAAGTCTTTACAGACTACTTCATCTTCTATTTATTTGCTAGTTCTTCCAAACTCCGTCAGGTGATTCAAAGATGAATTTCCGTAAAAGAGTGACACGTTTCTTCGATTTTATTATGTGAGTATTACTTCACAAGTCATAAATTAATACAATCAGTCAGGAAAAAAGATTTAATTTTAACGACTTGACTTGTGTTTTCACGCCATTATAAAAACCTACTTCTTCACAATGTATCTCTATAATCGTAGTTAATCATTTGTCTTGAATACTTGTGCAGTGATATAGGAAATTCTTTTTCACGCACCTATGATTGTATTCTGAAGAACTCAAATTTCATGTACGTTTATCCATCCTTTGTGTCTAATCCGGCAAAAAACACTGTTTGGTGTTTAACAAAACTTGAAGTGATTTATTGTTTTAAAAATGATATAAATAATAAAAGATTTAACTGATCAATTTAAGAAAAAGTGATTTGCAATCGGAGATTCAGATTATTTTACAATAGCATTTCAATTTTGTTTTTGAACGTCCACTGAATCATATTTATATAGAAAGCAATAAGTTTTCCCAATACCCAAACCTTTTCAGTCTACAAATCTGTGTAAATAATTTTTGCAGTAAAATATTCTAATTTTTTGTTTTATAGCATAATTAATATAATCATTAACAATTTTTCTCCTTAAAAACGAACTTGTATATACTCTTGCGTAACAAAATGCGTAGTAAGAAATTACGCTTAATATTTTACTACTTCTGAATTTCTATAAATTAGGAAAAATAATAAGCTACCTGAAAGTAAGATGAGCTTTCATATTAAGTACAAAGTAAATTGGAATTTTAAAGTATTACTAGTTTTTTTCAAAAAAGGTGATGATTCATTTAAAAAATATATTTGCTTCAAAGACAGCGAAGTGAAATGAAAAATTTTAAGTCTGGGATAAAAATAATAATAAAAATGTATTCACAAAAAAATTCTAGGTGTTCTCTGAAATGTAATTTCTTTTCTAATTGATATATCGATAAAAGACTTTTCCGAATCGTTCCATAATCCCCAACTTTAACTCAGCACCAAAGGAAGGTTAAAGGCGTAACTTGAATAATACTCTTATTTCAGTTTCTACGTCAAATCCCACAAAAATCGTAATATTGGCAATCTGATAATGCCTATATTATACTCCATTTTAACCATTTGCACTGCAAGACAACCACGAACAGTTTAATCTACTGAAGTTGAATTCTGACTAAAAATCTTCTACAAATCAAGATCCGGGACTTTCGGACTCCGTTTTTCTAATACACGGAGAAGCGAAATGAAGCAAAACAGAGAGGCGTATTAGTTTAAAACATTTTTTAAAGAGGAACATTCCCTAAATATTTTTCTTTTAATTTTCAAACCTAATGAAAAGGGAAGAAGATTATTCAGTTTAAAGAGAAGCGAACTTTCCTCTGATTGTTTTGCTTCACTAAAAATATTTAAAAGGAAGAGAGCTTTTATAATAATAATAATAAAAAAAAATACTTCAAGGTTTGCTCAACACTGTTTTAATTCTATCTCTAAGTTAACAGGAAAACGGCCGATATAAAAATGCCAGAAAATGTCCGTTCTGTTTATCAGTTTTCAAAAAATCTCGACGATAACTTCCCGTTTTACTGACATGGTTGAATAATAAGCTGAAGATTAAAATATTCTTTATAGCTTGTATTTTTAAGTAACAAATTTTAGTTGTATGTTACCTTATCGTCGGGTATAGAATAATATTATTTTGCCAAGTTCATTGTTTAGCTATTGCTAGAATCAAACCTCGATCTACGGAGTGAGGGGGAACGAGCTGCTCTTCTCCATAAAATGCTATTCAATTTGCTGGCGGTCACTATACAAGTCGAAGTGAATGTTATTTCAGTCTCAGAATGGGACTTAGCTTGGGATAATGCTTTTCCTCTAATTTACAATTTTGAGTTCGTGACAATGTGTTGACCAGTTATTAACACAATTAAGTTATTATGTTGCCAAGAATTTAATTGCACTTTTCACAAATGCACTTACTCTTAAGGGACTTGACCGATCGATTTAGAACCCTTTACTGATATGCTAAAAAGCATTGAAGAAAAAAAAAAAGAAGAGGAAAATTCATGGGGCGCTAAAATTATCGGAAAATTACCATTTTACTGAATTTTTGTTCCCTATTTAAAATTAAAAAGGGAAAAAATGCAGGTACTTTCTGCCTAGTCGAACATTTATAAACGTCTCTGAAAAGCTCTTGGTTATGAAAAGGAATTTTTTTATTAAAGTATTAATTGGTTTAATACCTAATTAAAAGATGATGCTTAGTGCCAAAGTTTCTTTCCAGATGAAAATGTCGTACAAGTATCCATTCACCGAAAGTAATTTTAAAATGCAAAAGCAAATGTAAGACAGAAAATCACCGTTTTCATATGAATTATGTTTCAATTGAAATTTACCAATTCATGGGGTAGGTGACCATTTTTCTGAAAAACAAAAGCTAAAGTTTTCTGAACATTTTTAAAACAATGAATCGAATCGAATTTCACTCTTTTTATTTATGTATATATTTAAATTTTTGCGATTGAAGAGCTATTTATGTAGATATAAATGTTTCTGGCATAATTCCGAGCTCTCTCTTCGCAGTTGTTATTATTATACTAACATTTCACAAAAATTTCAGACCTTCCTTGAAGCCTGCAAATGCATATGAAGTATTGGTGAATGAAGAATGCCAGGATATTCCAGAAAGTAGAAATAATTCAGTTGGAAAAAGAAAGTTCGTTATATATTACCTCGGCGAAAAGTACGAAATGAAGGAGGACAGTAAAAAATTTCGAAAGCTGAAAGAAAAAATCGTCATCGACGATATTTGTGAAATCGAAGACTGTACCTGGTACACCTTACCTGACTATCAGCCCGTTGTACCTGACCGTTGGAAGAAAAACAAAGAGGACGGTGATAACTAAGAAGAAAATTAATATGTACCGGAAATTAAAAGTGAAATAAAAGCAAGAGACATAAATTTTCACAGTTCATATTTTCTATTTTCTTTTATTACAAATGAGCAAAAATATCAGGTAAAACAAGTGTTCAAACCAGATCCTTATTCAAGTTGAACTTATTTTAGCAATTTTCTAAATCTTCCTGAAAGGGTACTAAATATATTACACATATTCATCTTTTAAAAACAATGTTGTTTTCTCATCAGTTATTCTAACATAATTGTATGAAGTATGTGTTATTCAGTCAGCATCCACAAGCTTTCATGATATATAAATCGATGTCATCAGTTATATTTTAAATGCAGCTAAACTATCCAGCTCTTTAGGAACTTGAAAGATTAATATTTGCAGGTTAAACAAACATTTCCAGAAGGAATAATATGTTGAAATGTAATTATTAAAATGCATCATAAGCAATTCTAAAATTATTACGTGAAGTTAAGGTTCTACTCTCAGAATCCACAATTATTAATAATATTAAATTCGATATCAACAAATAAATTTCAAATGCACCTTAAGCATTCTCTGCTTCAGAGCCTTAAAAAAACAAGAAAAGTTGGAGCAGTTTAAACAAACATCTGAAGAAGAACTATCAGCCTGAAAGTCATACAAAAATATGTCATGTGCCGTATATAAAGAATGATTTTAAAAACCAGTCATTAAAAGAATTAAAATAATGTGCATTAAAGAATATGCCGATTATGCTTCAATATACCGTAGAAAGATGTTAAACTCAAAATCACATCTCTTAGAAAAATCACGACTTAAAAATAACGCGAAAGTTCTAGAAATATTGAAATATTCTGATGCCTATAGAGTAAAAGTGCTACTCGCAGATTTTGAAGATTGGATTTAATACTGTCCTATAATGCAGACTAGTCGGTAATCATATGGCGAAGATAGAGAACGTCAGATGCACGACTTCTGTAATCTAACCGTAACTCGTTTACGCTACAGAATATTAAGACAAGTCTAATAACTACGTAAAAGTGAAGGACATCCAGCATAATATGACTGCATCAATAGTGCAAGGCCACAGAACTACAAATCATATTTATCATAGAAAAATCACAACATTAAAATAAGACGGAAATTCTAGAAATATCGAAACACACTGGCGACTAAATGTAATAAAGTTACTTTACACAGATTTTTAATATTGAATTTAATACTGTCCTATTAATGCAGACTAGTCGGTAATCATATGGCGAAGTTCGAGAACGTCAGATGCACGACTTCTTGAATCTAACCGTACCTGTTTTACGCTGCGGAATAGGAAGAGAAGTTGTCACAGCTCACTAAAATAGAAGAACATCCAACATAATATGTTTGAATCTACCGTAAAACTATATAGTACTTCTAGGCATATTTATTTGACAAAGAAAGATCTCAACAGAAGAATAACATTAAATCTCTGGAAATGTTGAAACATTCTCACGGCAATATGGAAAAAAAAATAGCCCCCCATCGGATATCAATATCGTACTTAATAATGTCATATTTTAGCAGACTATTCAATGATACGGCCAAGTTGGAGAATATCAGATGTACGACATCTTGAATCTAATCTTAGCTGCTTTACCCTCCGGAATATGAGGAGGAGTCGTAATAACTCACTGCAACATAATTATGTTTCAGTCTACCGTACAAAGACATAGTGCCTTAAATCGTATTTATTTGTCATAGAAAAATCACAACATAGGAAAGACACGAAAGCACTAGAAATATTGAAACATTTGGACGGCTCTATGGAATAAAGTCACTTCTAGTAGGTTTTCAATATTCAATTTAATACTGCCATATTCAATCAGACTAGTTAGATGTATGACTTCTTGTATCTAACCGTAGCTGTTATACACTTCGAAATATGAAGAGAAGTCAATAACTCGGAAAAAGTCACAGACATTGGACAAAACATAATCCAATCTAAGAATGCAGTACTTCTAATCGTATTTATTTGTCCTAGATAGATTATAACGTAGTAATAACTCTAAATGTCTGGAAATATAGAAGCATTCTGACAGCTATATGGAATAAAGTAATTCCTAGCAGCTGTTGAATATTGAATTTTATGCTGCCATATCGAAAGAGACTAGTCAGTAATCATAAGGCCAAGCTGAAGAACGCCAGATGTAAGATTTCTTGAATCTAACCTTAGCTGTTATACGATGCGGTTTATTAAAAGAAGTTGTAATAACTCACTTCAACGTAATATGTTTCTACCGAAAAATTATATAGCATTTCATATTGTCATAGAAAAAACAACATAAAAATAACACAAAAACTCAAAAATTATTGAAACATTCTAACGGCAATATGTAATGAAACTTCTCGTAACAAATTTTCAATACTTAATTTAATTCTGTAATAGTCAAGCACACTAGTCAGAAATATTAATGCGAAGTTGGATCAAGTCAACTTCCTGAATCTAACCTAAACGAGTTTCTGCTGCGGAAAATGAGTGCTGGCTGATGACATTTGCCGAGTATAATTTTATAAATTTTTAAAAAATTTGTTTGATTGTGAATTTATCCGAAATTATAAATATATTTTCTCTTGTATGCAACTATGACTTTTAATACTTCATTCTTTTGTGATATCCTTGTGAATATTTTATATTTTGTACATAACCAAATTGTTTGAGTGTAGAATAAAACCGTTTACCTTTCCTTCTGAGTTTTTTTTTTTTAAAGAAGTCTCTGGATGGAGTCAAATTTATATGCTTTTTATAGACTTCGCAATACGGGCAATTGTTTTTGATAAGACCTTTAAAGACTTCCAGACATGAACGCGACATCTAGACCCTATCTCAGCGAACTGGCTCTGCCGCACAGCCAGCTGCGTCAAAAAAGGGTCTATAGATCTGTGGCACGTGAACGTTTCGTTCGTCTCTCCTCTTGCTGGTCGTTCAGTCGAGCGATGGCAACGGCTGCCCTTTTTTCAGCATTGGACAATCTATACAGCTGTTCTCGCAATCTTAAATTTTTCAGCAGATGTCAGTGCTGTTTAAAAAAAATCGTGACCTTTTTTTTACGGGAAATAGACGTGCTAAAAAGTAAAGGATTCTCATGGAGCTCTGTCACCCGCAACTATTTTGATAGAAATCCAATCTATTCTTCGTGACTGGCAACAGTCAAAATGTCAGAGTCGGGTGTTCCCAGAGCGGGAATACTGCGCGTTAAAGGGCTAACAGAAAGCTTGTTGATATGCACACAGAAATTATGGGAGAGAAATTAAGTTTCCTTTCCGCTCCCCGTTATAAGCTAAGCAATTAGGACAATTTCATATATCTCTTCTCCCTTTAACAGCCGGCATTATTAGCCTCTTAGTAGTCTATTAAGTGGCACACAATGCGATTGACATCAGCCAACGTCTTCCACCACATTCCGGAGTTTTCATTTTGCTTGAGTTCGAATCGCGAAAGGGCGATCTAAGGGATATCTAACTGTATACTTACGCTTTTCCCTGACTCACTGACTCTGAAACCATTCCGGTTCAACCACTCCAAGATAAAACTTTTACCACCATTAACTCTTAAAAGATTAAAAAGTTAAGCTTAAAAAAGTAGTAAAATTTGGACCGTTTGTACCATCTGTTTGAACTTTTTTTATAATCATGCAAAAAAATAAAGAAAACAATCTGCGTACGATTTAAATTGTACTATCTAATTTTTCAATCTTAAAATCCACCCGTTCCATAATTTTAAAGCAATTGTTCGCTGTTTTCAGCTCCCTTGTATTTCCGATATTCATGTTCAAATCACAAGTGTCAGAAATGATAATGTCATACTGAAGTCGCAGTTATCACATGCTTTGAATGGGAAATTACGATTCCAATTGGTTTAAAATAGTTTTTCAAGAATACCCAGTTTAATTTCTCTTCAAAAATGCATACTAGTTGTAAAATAGCTTGCTTTTCATTTACTTAATACTGCTTTTTCATTTGAAATGACTCGAGGTCAAAACAAATAGAATAAATTATACTAGAACTACAATACTTACTACTAAACAGAATACTGCCATTATAAGCGAAAACATTTGCCCCGGAATATTTAATACAAAAGCAATTAAGTTAGAATATAAAGTTGCGTAAAAATGTTTAATTTTTTTTTTTTTTTTGAAAACAACAAAAAAAAAAAAACTCATCGATTTTCTCGGCACTGTAAGTTTTACGTTCGGTCTAAACACGAGGTCGCGAAATTTAATTAATATTTTCATAGAGCTAGAGGTTTCGATGGTTACTCGAGTCGGCTTTTGATCGAGTATATAAGGTATATCATAATCCATTCAAAGATAGTTCTTTCATTGCTCTTTGCACGTCCAAACGCTATTTTGAATAAACTAAAAGAAAAAAAAAGATTTTTTTTTTCTCTCCTTTGAGATACAATTTTTTCTCCGTAGACTCTAACAATGCAAATCTAAACATCAACCATGATGCATAAAACTGTTTTGGAATTTGAAAAATATGATTACACAATTTTGCCGAAGATTTTCGAAGCCCTTGACATTAATACTTCTCTAGCGCTTAAAAAATCCTGTTACCTTCATTATAACTATTAGTCTAAAACTAAGTTGTCTAATTTGTGGTATTTTCAAAGAGAATAGGACCATGTGTTTGTGATACATCTAAACAAAAACGACAAAACAAGTTGGAGGTGCATCTAATTTGGCAGATTAGAGCTTTGGCCGAAAGAAATAAATGTTAAAAAAAATGCAAAACACTTAATTCCCTGTTGATTTTGGGACACATCGTGTTTTGTTCAAAATATCCAACAGTGTATCCGAAACATAGTTCTACTACACTATCTCTCTCTTCTGTGCGATTTATTATGAAGTGCGGCAATCATGCAGAATAATGAGTCAGAGCAGTGCGAGAAGCGCACATACGTACACAATTGCTCGCTCAAGTGTCACGTCTCCCGCAGCTGATGTATTCTGCTCGCTCATGAATGTCCGGCCATTCATATTCAAATCAGGAGGAACGCGCTATTCCGGGAATTCGAAGCAATTGTTCCCTTTCAAATTTCTTCAGTACACACACAATAATGGATTTCGATTCGAGAAGTAGGGTAGTAGGACATTTGTGTTTCAATGCTCAGGCGGGATTTTCTCTGCCTTTGCTAGTGAGTAATACTCGAAGCAAGCAGGAATAACCTTTGTACGATATTCTTATTTGCGGATATTTTGAAAAAATCGTAAATAACTAGTAGCAAAATATTCCGTGTGGACACCATTTGTTCGTTTATTAAGATGTATAATTATTAAAGCATTTCATCCAAATTCTTCAAAATTGAGATACAAAACTTCAATGATATTAACGGAGGGCGATTGCTCATCACAAATAAGAGATATCGTCAAGCTCAGCTCAGTTTTCAAAGGTCCTTTTTGGCGTTGAATTTGGCGATTCTTTTTATAAATTCGCCAACCATCATTTAGTCGCAAGATTTTCGTGATTGCCTAATCGTGATTTCTTCGTACAACCAGGGCCAGATTCAGGCACGAGCAAACTAGGTCTTGACCTATGACCCCCAAATTTCGTGGGTACCTAAGTGATTAAAATAGTATATATACACGACTTTATTTTTCCAGATTTTAAAGCAACCTTAACTTAGATAAATGAATACTTGACCCTTTCCTAATCGGCTTTTTAATACTTCCCAACAAAGTTCATTTTAACTCTTTCCGACAAAGTTGCTTATGATTTTGGCTTATTTGCCTGTCTGTCTGTCTCCGTGCTTTAACTGCCGTGAATATGCATAGATGATAATGCGAAATTTATATATGTAATTTTAGTACACTATATCTTTCTTTTCTATTAAAAATTGCGCATATGCCATTTATATATTTTTACAGGAGCCCCGCTAAAGAATTTCACTACAACACCCTCTTTGTCTGCTTAAAGTAAATTAATCCATTTCAAGGAAAACACAGCAAATAAATAGTTATTTACACCTACTTACTATTTATTTAAAGGATGGAAACATCCCTCAAAATTATTTTACAGCGCCTCCCGAAATTAGTTTGTGATAAACAGCCTTTTTTTAGATGCTCATCCAATTTGAAGGGGGCGGAGAACGATTTATGTCGGAAAATGTTATATAATCGGTGCGTGTGTGTTGATATATAACTTCCTTTTTGCTTAGTGAAACCAACGCTCACTCTCTCCCCTCGATGGCATTCCCTGATAACACGGGCGTTTTCGTTAAAATTCGAAAATGCCGACCTAACCCAACTATAGTTCACCCGTTCCAATACTTTCTCATATATAGGACGTAAACCTTAATCCCCCTAGATACACTCGGATTTTGGACGTGGATTTTAAGAAAGTGTTTCCTTGCGAAGGCACGCATAGTATATTGGAAGCATGGTCCATGTTCTGATCTTCCAGAATGCAGCTTTATGGGAAATGTTTTAGAACATAAAACTCGTTTTTTCATCAAGGATATTGTTAATATATTTAAAATTTTCATTTTTTTTTCAACAGAGAGTAACATTCCTCAAAAACAGTTCTTTGTAAAGAAAAGAAGAATTTTTTTAGATGGAAATGCATAGTGTTGCATATGGAAATGCATAGTAAGTTTCAATATTACTCAATTAGAAAAGTAACTGTGCGACAAAAAACACTTAAAATGAAATTGGTTTTCAAAATAAAAAATGAACAAAACTTTGTGAAACAGCACATATAAAAAAGGGCATATCAAACTATATACGTGTTTCGATCGAAAAATTTCCACCTTCATCAGTAGCAATAGAAGTCCATACGTAGACTCAGTTTATGAATTTCTTCTGCTGCGAAGATGGAAATTTTTTCAATCGAAACACGTGTATAGTTTCATATGTACATTTTATATGCGTTTTTTTACAAAGTTTTAATTATTTTAACTAATGGTATGGTTAAACGAGTTGAACTCATTGAACTATCCAGGTTTTTAATGGCTTTCAAAAACGTAAAGTCATACTTTCAAATGAACCCGAGATTCATATTATCTGCCACAAACTTTACGTCATAAACGCAATGTGAGCGATTCTAAATAGCTCTTCGAAATGGCACAATTTAATGTTGAGATGTTCGTTTTACGAGATTGAGACATGAAAGAATATTTAATATGAGGTTTTAAAGTGGTGAAATGAGAACGGAAACTATTGGTAATGTTATTGGTAAATGCTACCAGATTTGTTAGGATAGTATGGATTAAAACGCAATATATCATGGTAATAAATATTTTGTGAAATTAAAAGTGTTATGTATTCATAATTCTTCAACGGCCACCTTTTTACCGACTAAACATTAACCCTCTGAGCGTCTTGGAAATGGGCAAATAATGTAAAGTTGTTTTCACGGTAAAATTTTCATACAGCTTTAAAATTATTTAAAAAATAAAATTTTGATAGGAATGTTTTTAATTTTTAAAATGTTAACTCCTAAAATACCTATAAGCTTTAATATTGAAATATATTTTATGATAGCTTGGTGTTATAAATAATTTAAATTATAGATGCATTGCAGTGAAAACTGGAACGAAGTAGACGGGATTTTACGTCTCAGCTGCTTGGAGGGTTAAGTAAGCCTACGTTAATATATCCCGCGATAGTTTCAACAGTCGCAGAGTCTAAATAAAGTATTTTTTTTCTTTTATGTTAAAATTTTAATGAAAATAATATATAATTCATTTTTCGTCCCCGCACTTTATCCTATTCTTCTATTAATTGCTTAATAATTCCAAATTTTTGGTGTAAAGATATTCACCTTTCAGTTAGAAATTAATGATAGCATATTTGCACAGGAAAAAACTACGTGAACAGTTTTTTTTAACTGCAATATTTTGAAATTAAAAATAATTAATTGAAAGAGGGTTTAGGGGGAATTTATTGTAGTTTCATAGTTTTGCCTGAAAAGAATGAAAAACGATGTAATGTAAATTCTAAAAAGTGTGATCAACATCACATATACATTGTGACGTTAAACATAGATTAGAGAAGACTGAATATAGATAGAATACGAATTAAATACAGGCAATTGAATATAGATACATTCTCAAAAATTATTTCTTCCATTCACGAAAATTTTACTATCAGATGTACTGCCGGAATATATCCGTTATTTGAGAAATATCTGTTTGATTTTTCTATTGTTAATTGAACCAACTTCATCGGATTCAACAAAATATTTTACTCTCATACAAATGTTCGGGAAGAATTCACGGAAATATAACGCACACTCTAAACTACCGTACATACTAAACTCTAATCTAACATACACTCAGTTTTTAATCAGTTGATTACTAAGAAATCTCTAGGAAACAATGATTCCATTACTTTTTTTAGTATGATGCCATAACTTTTCTTAGTATTACTGCTAAATAAAGCCATGTAAATCAATTGACGTATTCTTCATTTAGTACTCTTGCTATTTAGCATCTTTGTTTCGAAGAGATTTCTTAGTAATCTTCTGAATCTTTTTAGAGTGTACCCAAGGTGTACCAAGGTGTAGAGTGTACCCAAGGTCTTTTTAGAGTGTACCCAAGGTACACCTTTTTAGAGTGTTCCAACCAAGGAGTACGGAAATTATTCTTTGAAAAATGAGACAGCCGTAAATTTCTTGCTTTAAAATGTAACTAATACAAATATCTAAAAATCAATTTCAGGGTTTCTTGAAATTCGCAACCAAACAGGAATAAGAGGCGAAAACGTTATTTAACGTTCTTTTCACATTTCTCTTCATATCTCAGAGGAAATAAGAGATAGCCGTAAAACTCTTGCTTTAAAATGTAACTAATAGAAATACCTTAAAGTCATTTTCAGGGTTTTTTAGAATTTTCATCCAAACGGAGTTAAGGGTCCAAAATGTTCTTTTCACATTTTCCTTCGTATCTCAGAAGAGAAAAGAGATACCGCAAAATTTTTGCTTCAAAATGTAACTAACGGAAATTCCTAAATATCAGTTTCAGGGTTTTTAGAATTCCCACCCGAACGGGGGTAAGGGGCCAAAATGTTCCTTAACGTTCTTTTCACATTTCCTTTTATATCTCAGAAGTAAAATGAGATAGAAGCAAAATAATTGCTTTAAAATGTAACTAAATTAAATACCTAAAATTCGTTTTCAGGGTTTTTAGAATTCCAACTTGAACGGGGGTAAGGGGCCAAATCGTTCTTTAACGTTCTTTTCACATTTCCTTTTATATCTCAGAAGTAAAAAGAGGGGAGAAATTTTTTTGCTTTAAAATTTAACTAGCTGAAATACATAAATATCATTTTTTAGGGTTTTTTAGAATTCCCTCCCAAACGGGGTTAAGGGACTAAAATGCTCTTTAACGTTCTTTTCCCACTTATCTTCATATCTCAGAGGCTAAAAGAGACCACCGTAAAATTACAGAAATACACAAAAATTATTTTCAAGGTTTTTTTAGAATTTTCACCCAAACCCGGGGTAAGGGGACGAAATGTTCTTTTCACATTTTCCTTCGTATCACAGAAGAAAAAACAGATGCCGCAAAATTTTTGCTTTAAAATGTAACTAACGGAAATACCTAAAACTCCTTTTCATTGTTTTTTAGAATTCGCACCCCAAACGGGGGTGAGGGACCAAACTGTTTTTTTCATATTTCCCTTCATATATCAGAAGAAAAAGACAGCCTAAAATTCTTCCATGAAAATATAGTGAACACAAATGCCTTACAATCATTTACAGAAATTCTTAAAATTCGCATCAAAATGGGATAAAGGGGCGAAAACGTTGTTTTCAAGTTTACCATCGTAACTCGAAAGGAAAAGGAGATAGGTGTAAAATTCTTCCTTTAAAATGTAGCAAACATGAATACTTAAAGTTATTTTCAGGGTATTTTTGTATTCGTGTTTAAACGGGTGTAAGGGCCCAAAACGTTGTTTTCATATTTGTCTTCACATTTCGAACGAAAATTATAACAACCTTAAAAATTTTGCATTAAAATGTAAAGAACGCCAATTCATAAACATCCTTTTCAAGATTTTCGACCTCAAAAATCGACAAAAAATTGGCCTCAAGAAGAGGTAGTTGACAAAAAAAAAGGTGTTTTAGCTCTTGAAGACTGTTAATTTCAGACAAAATTTTTGTCTACGTGGTGAAAGGGCGAATGATTTTTTAAGGATTGCCAGATTAAACGTGAAAAGTCGCGAAGGTTTGCCCCATTTTGGTAATTTATCGCTAAATTTGGCATAAAAAAATTAAGTTCCCGAAATTGTAGCCAGCTTAGCTATATCTTCCATGTTTGTTGAGAATTTGCCTAACCCTACTGTTTATTTAATTGGAATAATGGTGTCTATATTCATGAAAATAAAGGTGAAGTGTACTTAAAATATGCCTGGCGAGGATATCAAAAAAGTTGTAAAAGACGATTTTAATGTAGATTCAATTTTGAAGAAGTATTTTATGGAGCAAGGGAAAGAAATACGGCACACTCGCGGATCATGGTGCACATTCTAAACATTACTTAAAAAATCAAGTATAGTTAGAATATGCCTAACGAATATTGTAAATCAGTTTTTGTAGGCAATTAAATCTATAACCAGAATATGTTTAATATAATTTATCTATTTTCTATTTGTAATAATTGGTTTAACAATATCCATTCCTTCCAAGAACGGGTACTTCAGCTAGTTAGAGTATAAAGATTAGTTTTTCTGAGAGTGTAGAATGAGCACACACACACATACATCACCCTTCGAATAGCATAAATGAATTCAGAATACCTTCAAACGTGTCAATACATCAAATTGTCACATACCTGATGGGTTTTTTTTTTTTTTTTTTTTTTTTTTTTTTTTTTTTTTTTTATGTTCACAATTATTTCCTTGCATCGTACAAGTTTGGAAAGTGTTCTCTAATCGATCTGATTAGCATGATTCGTCTTTCTTGCTTAAGCTTCTCAGAGGTATACACCGTCATCAAACTTACAGAAAATATTTTTTTAAACTATCCTTATTTAAAATTTTACCTGTCCTACTGTTAGTCAATAGAGAATTCATTTTGTGGTGGTTTTTTACAGTATTGGTTAAAATTTGAGGAAAACTAAAGCCTAAGATGATCGTACAGTGGTATTATGCCGCGCATAACCTGCCTGGCAAGTACTCCTAGTATTACGCTGAAAAAATTGAAAAATGATTGATATACACCAAAACACTAAAAAACTAAAGACTCTATGAATTGCAACTAAATACCATTTATTCTTAGTCATTCCATTAATATTAATTAACAGACGATATTGACATAATTTTAAACTTAAACATGTCTGGGGGAGATGTGGTTTTGGAGGATAAGGGGTATCCACAAAAGTTTTGAGACGCAAATAATAAATAGATTACTGTAAATATTCACCATTCTGATGAGGTAGCCGTCTTTACACAAGACACGATCGACGCGTGTCCTCTTGGAACCGCTGTCTTTTTCTTAAGCCCTCATCTGGCCTCTGATTCCATGTTTCTTTTGAACACAACTTGATCATATTGATTCGAAGCACACACTGATTTTTTAAGTCCGTTCACACCTTTTTCAAACTCTGCTCTGTTCTTTTCTCTAGCACACTCGTTCTGTCATCTCTTTTCTTTTTTTTTTTCCCACGGGGTTGATTCCTCTTTTCTTACCCCCTCTTACATCATTGGCTGGAGTTTCTGATTTGTTCGTCTCGGGGAATTAATGCATCCTCTCGTCGAATCCCAGACATGTGGGTGGATCATTCGCGAATATACCCCGCCAAATTTGCATATCATTTTCGGCCATAAATATTTTCGGCCATAAATATTTTAACGTTGACAGTTCATTGTGCTATAGTGTCCAGACTGTCCATTGCCTGGCGCCTCTTCTAATTTACGGTCTACTTGTGTGGTCTTCCCATGGGAACCGTCTCAAAATTATATTTTACTGCTGTTTCACTCCACCACATCTCTCCCCCGTGTACATAAAAAAAACAAGAAAAAAAAAATATTCAATGTCCACAGTTACTAGTTCATTACACGTAGCTACACATGTGCTACGTTTTAAAATTTGGCACTTGTCCTGTATAGTCCATGCGATATAGTCCATCATACGTAGCAAATTATGTGCTACGTTCTACAGTGTAGTAGTTGGAGTTTAGTCCATATAGTCCGTCACGCGTAGCTACACATGGCAAAAGTCTCAGTTGTGATACATTTGTTCTCCCGTTGTGTCTCAAGCATTTTGTGGTTTCACGTGAACATTTTCGTTCTTCTTTGCGGGTTTGTTTTGTCAGATTTTGTTAAATCTGGCAGTATCGATAATGTTTCCGAACCACTTTGCATTAATAACATTAATGAGTTACCTTTGTATCTTGTTTCTCAATTTCTTCAAAATAATATATTGTACACCAATGGGATTGTACACACATTATTATGTTTGATCACACATTCTGTACCAACATGCACCATATTTATATTATTAGAGTACCATATTTATATTATATATATATTAAGAATAACATACAATATCATGTGTGTCTATTACTGGTTACACATATATATTTATCTGCATATCATAAAAAATACTCGTCTTCCTTCCTTTTTTTTTTTTTTTTTTTTTTTTTTTTTTTTAAATTTATTATTATTATTATTATTATTATTATTTTTGCTCAGACAGGGGATTCATTCCTATATTGCACACCCTTTTATTTATACGGTACACCTCACGTACCACTGTTTCAAAATATCTAGCCATAATCATCGATGCGTTCTTATTTACTCATTCAATTCATTAAAAGAGTTTCACCGCTAAACCCGTGCGTTCTGGAACTACTCTCTCTCCTTTTGTATTCCTTTTAAGCAGATCCTTCCGGCTGCGAAACTGTTTGTCGCTTGACAATCGGAACTCATGGTTGAAATTTCCGGTTTTTCACTGCGTATAATACATCCGCGCGTTTGGAAACGGGGGAAACTGCAGCTCGACGACTCAACTCGCGCTGTAGGCAACCGGTTTATCTCCTGCGCCGGGAGTGACTCGGCACCTTTTCCGCCTGTGTTTTTTTTTTTTTTTTTTTTTTTTTTTTTTGGATGTCAACGTCGTGTAGAGGTAAGTGATTGTTATTTAATTATTTTGTTAATGAAAGCTTATGCCGCCCTATTAACTGTAATTTTGTAAAGAGAAACAAACTTAACGTTACTGTTCTTACGTTTTATTTTGTATAGCGCCGATCTGCATGTCGAGTCCATGCGGTCTGATAGGTTATTATTCTGTGAACTCCCTATGTTTACTTTAAAATAAATAGTCTTCTATTATTCTAGAGCGCGTCTTACTCATCGTGGTTATTGCCTGCAATTGCCCGATAAGTACCAAAATCCAAGGGGAAATCTGCAGCTTTCCGTCCCAGGTACTCTGGTGACGCAACTCAATAATTTTATTCTAACTTGTATTAATTAAAATTTTTTGTAAAATTACTGTACTATGTAATTGTCTCTCCTATAGTTGTATGTCCGGTATTTATTTATATGCATATTTTTGTCTTTTCATGTTGCCCTTCTCTTGCATCCTATGCGTGACATCCGAACGAACGACTCTAATCCGAACGAACGACTCGCCCCCATGCGAATGGCTCCCTGCCGGTTTGTTTACCAACAGAAAAAGCCAAACGACAAGACCAGCTGATGCCTTGCTAACTTGTGTTTTACTTTTTATTTATTTTTTTATTTATTTATTTATTTATTTATTTATTTATTTTTATTTTATTTTATTTTTATTTTTTACCTACGTATGTGTGTGCCTGTTATCTTATTGCTTGCTATTATTATCAACATTATTATATTTTGTCCGTCTTTTTTTTTTTTTTTTTTTTTTTTTTTTTTTGGTTGTTAACATTTCCTTCATTTTCAGCTTAGCTTTTCTGCAGTGCACAAGGTTAAACGGGATATCCCTTTTGATTATATATATATCATGTCATTATTATTATAATTCTTATTATTAGTACTGTTATGATTAGCTAAATTCAATTGCCTTCCAGGTCGCGTTTTTCTCTTTTTCCTATCAGTTTTGTAATTCTCGTTTTCGTTATCCTTTCACAGAAATTCCAATCTTTTAATCATCTACTGATGCAACCGAAAAAGAAAAACACTCTGAATGAACACACTCGTGGAACACTCTGGACCTCACAACTCGGCTGCTGGTAAGAACCCCTTTTTTTTTTTTTTTTTTTTTTTTTTTTTTTTTTTTTTTGAATTTTTGTTCTTTTCTTATGTTTGTGCTGTTTCTCGCCCCTTCCGGGAGCGGTTGCGTAACCAATAACCATGGGTGGGGGTTTTTGACTCGTCAGGGTCTGTTTCTTGTGTCTGGGGTTTTACCCGAAAAATGAGGTTTTTGTGCAATTTTTTTGCTTCTCCATGAGGTTTATTCACTTCTTTAAGTAACAAATTATTATTTCGCAAAAGTTTCATTACCCTATAAGGGCCGGTAAAAATGGGGTCAAATTTACACTTCTTGTGCATATTTCTCATGTATACCAAATCCCCTATGTGGATTGGAGTATGTTTAGCGGGTTTTTCTAAGTTCTGCGGTTTAGCCGCTTTTTCTTGGAATATCCAGGCCTGTTGTCTGTTATTTAAATTCTGCTTAATTAATTTGTCCACAAATATTTGTATTTCCTCTTGGGACCATCTTGATTCGAAAATATTTTGTCCCTGTCCGTCCGTTGTATTGTCCAGGGGTATTTTAATGTCACGACCCAGAAATAGTAACGCCGGCGGGAAATTCGTCGCCCTGTGTTTAGAGGCGTTGTAATAGAGCTGCGCCCATACACTTGCATCTTCCCATTCAAAAGTGTTCTCTGCTATGCATCGAATACACTGCTGAAGCGTGCCTTGTGCTCGCTCTACCGTCCCATTCGATTGTGGGTGGTAGATCGACGAAAAACGACTCTCTATATTGAGAGATTTTAAAAAACTCCTTAATTCCTTTGATCGGAATTGAGGTCCGTTATCCGATATAATCGTATCTGGAAGCCCAAAACGAGAAAAATAACTTTGTAAACATTGAACTATTTGATCCGCAGTGATTTTTCTACATGGAAATAATTCTATATACCTTGAGAAACTGTCAATTACGGAAAAAAAAAAGCAATTGCCTCTGACACTGCGAGGCAGCTTCCCAACAATATCTATATGTAGACACTTTCCGGCAGTATTGCTCGGTCCATTTTCTGTTTCGCCGTAGGGGGAATGTGCCTGTTTTTGAATTGTGCACATCTGTGACAGTTATCGATAAACGTCTTTACGTCATCAAATAAGTTGCCCCAAGTATAATATTTCTTAATGAAATCGATCGTTTTTTGTCTGCCGAAATGCGTTGCGTGTGCAATTTTGATCACGGACTGTTTTAAAGCCTGAGGGATCACAATTAAATCTATTCCTGCCCTCTCTCGCGTGGCTTTTTCCCTATAACGAAGAATTCCATGTGCATCGAGATAGTAATTTTTGAACTTAGGACTTTTAGGGGTCTTTTCGCGGACGTGTGGTATTATTTTGTTCAATAATTCATCGTTCTGCTGTTCTTGTTTAATTTTTTCGGTCGTTAAATCCTTCTTCCCTTCGAAGATTTGTGCCGTTATGTTATTTACCTGTTCTTCTTGTAAGATGTATCGGGACAAATAATCCGCGGGGTTTTCCTCACCCTTTATATGTTGAAATTTAAACGCAAATTCACTTAAAAATAATAGCCACCTTGCAGTGATATCGGATTGCTGCGTTAGATCTAAATGGTATTTCAATGATTTCGCGTCACTAATTAATACAAATTCATGGTTCCATAAATAATTGCGAAAATGTCTCACCGCTTCATAAATTGCCATTAGTTCCAGTTTAAGAGATGAGTATCGTTTTTCCGCATTTTTTAAAATTCTGCTAAAAAATTTGACTGGTGTTCTGCCTTCTGGCCGATCCTGCATTAAAATACCATTAATGGCCGTGTTGGATGCATCGGTTGCTAACAGGAATGGTTTTGCAAAATCAATTTTGGTAATTCTTGGTTTTTCTAAAATGATCTGTTGTATGTTCGCGAAACTAGTCTGACACTCTTCCGACCATTCAAATTTTTTGGTCTTTCTTGTGAGCTGCACAATCGGTGCAATAATTTGGGAATATTGTGGAATAATCGTTCTGAAGTAATTTGTCATCCCTAAAAATGATTGAATCTCTTTAACTGACTTAGGTGTTTTAAATTTTGTGATTTTCACGATGTTTTTTGGGTCTGGGAAATCCCTACTTCGTCCACTTGGAATCCTAAACATGTGATATTTTTTCGGGCTATTTTGATTTTTGACGGGTCCAATGTTAAATTAAACTCTTTGAGCTTTTGGAATATTAAAGTCATTTTTTTTCGTAATTCTTCGAGGGAATTAGCTGGTATGATTATATCGTCTAGGTAGAAATTTATCTTCGTTTCTCTCATACCTCCCAGCACCGTATTCATGAGTTGGGTGAAGTAACTGGCGCTGTTACGCAAGCCAAAGGGTAGTCTCGTGTGTCTAAAATTTCCTCGGTGGGTAATTATTGCACATTTCTCTCGCTCTGCCTCCGGTAATGCTATTTGAAAAAACGCAGATTTAAGATCCATAGTCGTGTACCATTTGAATCCGGCAACTTCTTGTAAGATATCTTCAATATGCGGGATATATGTTTTATAAGGTTCAGTGATGTTATTTAATAATCGAAAATCTGTCGCCATTCGGTATTTAGGGGTTTTATTTTCCTCACTCGTTTGTTTTTTAACGAAGATTATTGGGAACGCGTAACCCCCGTCGGATGGTTCGAGTATACCCGCTTCTAATAGCTCGTCTATTTCGCGGTCTGCGAGCGTTTTCATGTTTTGCGGTATTGGGTACGGTCTACATTGGATAGGGTAATTGTGGGCTAATTTGATTTGCGGTCTCACAGCGTCTGTCACTCCTAATGTTTTATAAGAGGTAGAGAATACCTGATAGTTTTCTTGTAGCATTTTTTTAAATATACGCTGTTGGTCTTCCGGTAAATGATCTAAATCAAAAGTCGCCTCTTCGAATTCCTTTTTTCTCAAGTTTAGGATATTGTCCCTATCATTAGTTGTTTGTGCACAATAATTCATTCCTACTTCTGTACCTTGTGATGACTCCCGTATCTGCCGAACGTTCTGCGGTTCTATGATTTTCGCGACTTTCATGTTTTTTTGTAAATGTTTCGTGGTGTTGGTGTTATTTTCGAAAATCATTTGTAACGACTTATCTGTTTTTTGTTGGATGATGCATATCTGTTCCTTTTGGAATTTGGGTATCACTTGAATGTTGCTTTCATTTTGTTGCTTTTCAATAGGTCGATCTGTTTTTAAATTTACTATTTTTGTGTCCGCGGGCGGAATCAGTACTTTCCGTGCTATTCGAATGCAATTATTAATCTCCTCCGTCTTATCATTTTCTTCCCTTAGCTCCGTATTTTTGGTCTCTGATTTATTAATTGGAATTTCTTCATTATTTATTGTTATGCTATTTTGTTTCGTATTTAAAATTACTTTATTATTAATCATGAAGTCGTAACCTAGTATGATTGGGTATTGTGGGTTCATTTTGAAGTTTGCCACGAAAAAGGTGTTATTACATTTTTTATGCCCTATTTTAAATGAAAACTTCACGGCTTTTAGAAAAGGTACAGTTTGTTGTGTCACAGATTTTATTGTTACCTGTCTGGAAATAAAGTTTATTTTTATTTTACTTTTTATTTCTTCAAATATTTCGTTATTTATTAAACTAATTCCTGCTCCTGAATCAATGAGTGCAGCATATTCTTCATCCCCAATGTTAAGCGTTACTAGTGGTAATTTAATTACATTTTGCTCGTTGTCACTCACCGACATTATATACCCATGGTTCTCTTGTTGTTTGCGTTTATTATCATTTATTTCTTTCGTACTATTTTGTGCCTCTATCATTTGATTTTTATTCTTGTTTTTATGGTCAATATTTACTTTGGTAGCCTCGAGTTTCGTTCTATGGGATCCCAACCTCTGATTATTATTTATCTGTTGCCTCTGGGACCCCTGTATGAGTTTAAATTCTTATAGTTCCTGTTTCCATTGTTGTTCGTTCTGCGGACATTTGGTTGCTGTCGACCGTCCGCGGGAATTCTTTCCCAGCATGTCTGAGCGGAGTGGTTCGACTTTCCGCATATTTGGCAGATAATTGCAACTTGTTTATAACTACTATTATGTTGATTAACTGGTTGTCTTCTATTTCGGGGATTGAACCAGCAGTCTGTGTCTGTGTGATTTTGTTTTTTACAAAAAGAGCATGATTTCAATGGATTGGATTTTTCATTCACTTGAGAAATCTCGAGTGCCTGAATTTTATCCTCAAACTGTTTTATTTTATCTTTTAACTGCGCGATTTCTAAGTCCTTCAATAGACCAGTAACGTCTGATTTTTGTACGTCAATATTGTTTATGTCTTCTTCTTCATTAAAAATTCTCTCCAGTCTGATTGCCAACTCAACCGCCTCGTCAAAGTGTTTTACGTTTTCTTTTAAAATTTCTCTTCTAATTTCCGGACGTACCGCTTCCGTGAATTTCGCGAGCATGATGTGGTTCTTTATTTTATCTGTTTCCTCTGACGGCTTATCGATCCCTAAAAATGCTTCAGTCTTTTCAGAGATTATGTCCCTTAGTTGTATAATCGATGTTTTCGGGGTTTGCCTAATTGCATTAAATTCCGCGTGCACTTCCGAAGCTGATTTTATTTCCCTAAATCTTTGGAGAATCGCTTTTTTCAGGTATTCGTAATTGTTTCCGTCTTTCGTCTCTTTTAGGCCTAGTATAAATGCTTTTGCCTTACCTTTGAGGCATGTCTTTAAAATTATGCCTTTCTGCTCATTTGACCAATCGGTGAGAGCAGCTACGTTTTCAAATTCGCTGAAAAATTGCTTTGGGTTCTCGAGACTATCGGCCGAATATCGGGGCAATAGAGGGATTAGTCCCGTGTCTGGCGTTTTGTTATGCTGGCTTTGTGCCGAACTTTGGGTATTTCGATTCCTAAGAGACTCTGGCGACTCCTGTCTAACTCTGGGACGACCCTTTTTTTTTTTTTTTTTTTTTTTTTTTTTTTACTTTAAATATTTACAGATACTATTTTACCTATTTTAACACTATATGTTCCGTTACCTTATACATATACAAAATGCACTTTGACACTTTCAACACACACATAAATGAAAAATATTGTACATGAATACATACATATTAAGCAAGTACTAATTCAATTGTTCAGTTCTACTGATTGTTGCATAATATTCCATCAATAAAATATTTATTTATTTATTTTATTTATTTACTTAATTTTATTTAATTTAATTTTTCTATATGTCAATACGTTGTAATGACTACAAACTATCTTATTCACAACATTCTTTCTATTAGAGAAATTAATTGTTTTAACAAAAATACCTTCTTTGTCACCTTTAAAATCAAAGTTCCTTCGTATATATATATATATATTTTTTTTTTTTTTTTTGCAGCAGTATATTAACACTTACAAAACACAAATAAAATATTCAAAGAATGTCAATGCATGTTTTTTTTTTTTTTTTTTGTTGAAACTGAGAAACAAGATAGTAACTTCGTTATTATGATGCATAATTTCTCTCCCAGACTTTGTTTTATTTTTGAAAAATCTACTATATATATTTATTATTATTATTATCATTAATTTAACTATCATTTGAGTTACTAGGAGTACATAAAATTGCCTTTTTTCTACGGCACCATTATGTGGTGGTTTTTTACAGTATTGGTTAAAATTTGAGGAAAACTAAAGCCTAAGATGATCGTACAGTGGTATTATGCCGCGCATAACCTGCCTGGCAAGTACTCCTAGTATTACGCTGAAAAAATTGAAAAATGATTGACATACACCAAAACACTAAAAAAACTAAAGACTCTATGAATTGCAACTAAATACCATTTATTCTTAGTCATTCCACTAATATTAATTAACAGACGATATTGACATAATTTTAAACTTAAACATGTCTGGGGGAGATGTGGTTTTGGAGGATAAGGGGTATCCACAAAAGTTTTGAGACGCAAATAATAAATAGATTACTGTTAATATTCACCATTCTGATGAGGTAGCCGTCTTTACACAAGACACGATCGACGCGTGTCCTCTTGGAACCGCTGTCTTTTTCTTAAGCCCTCATCTGGCCTCTGATTCCATGTTTCTTTTGAACACAACTTGATCATATTGATTCGAAGCACACACTGATTTTTTAAGTCCGTTCACACCTTTTTCAAACTCTGCTCTGCTTCTTTTCTCTAGCACACTCGTTCTGTCATCTCTTTTCTTTTTTTTCTCCCACGGGGTTGATTCCTCTTTTCTTACCCCCTCTTACATCATTGGCTGGAGTTTCTGATTTGTTCGTCTCGGGGAATTAATGCATCCTCTCGTCGAATCCCAGACATGTAGGTGGATCATTCGCGAATATACCCCGCCAAATTTGCATATCATTTTCGGCCATAAATATTTTCGGCCATAAATATTTTAACGTTGACAGTTCATTGTGCTATAGTGTCCAGACTGTCCATTGCCTGGCGCCTCTTCTAATTTACGGTCTACTTGTGTGGTCTTCCCATGGGAACCGTCTCAAAATTATATTTTACTGCTGTTTCACTCCACCACACATTTGACTCAGGTATTTCGGCTTTTACTAATAAATAAATAAATAAATAGTATCAAGTGAGCGACAGAGAAGGAGTTTCAACGTCAACTGAAATAATCGATAAAGTGTTAGGCTCTAAAATGGATATTTATGATTGGGTAGTACCGAACGCATTTCGAGATATTTCGTCTAAGTCCTCAATTTCCTGAAAGAAAAATCAATCCAATAGCAAGAGAGAGCTAAGTTTAATATACTTTCCAAACGTGTATAAATCAGAACAGGTAGTATCTGCTGGAGTAAAGTATAAAAAATAAAATGGCTTTTTTTCTTTAGATTTTTAGTCACCAAAGCTATGGTTTTAAATGAAGACATTTTTATTAGCATGTTACGTACTTACGTAAATCCATGCGTACGGTGAACCGTCGGGCAGAAAATTTCGGAGAAGTTAATTTGTGAAATGGTCAAAATCGGTTTATACACTAAAATTTTTTAATTCCGAATTATTTTTGTTACGATGACAGCACTCCTTTCACTTCGTATAAGGAAGTAAAAAAATAAGTAAATTTTCCATTAAATATTTCATGCGGTACAAAAGATTAAGCACTGAAAGGTTTTTTCCCACTTAAATTCTTCACTACTCCGCCCATTCACACAGCAAATTTTCCCGTTATCAGAGTATCTCTCTTATTCTATTGTAATTGAAATGTATAAATACCTCAGAACTGCTGTAGATCGTAATGTACTGGATTTCTTTTGAGAGCTCCTGTAGAAAAATTATAAATTCTAGACACTTTTTTACAGAGAAAATTACTTTATAATCCTTAATAAAATTTATAGAATTTTTTTTCTTCGGAGAAAGAAAAAAAAATTATCTGCAAAATGCACTTCACTGCCCGTAGAGATTAATGCATCAGGGTTTTTCGAATGTTTTGTAAAAGAATTATTGCCAGATACTATCTTCTCAATGAAGTGAGCATTACAGTAACGTAAGAATAATACATCAAGTTTGTATCCTTCGATGCATATTTACAGCAGTTCCATCATCGAATGACAAACAACAGAGAGATAATCACCACTTTCCAATTTTTTGAATGCGTCAAAAACACATAAAAAAGCACTTCTGACAATACTATGCAAGAGGACAAGGCTAATGCGGAAACAAATTTCGTCGTTAAAGTCGTTAAAGATCCACCAGTGAGTACAAAATAGACCAGCGCGAGTTATTGAGAGTCAAATTGTGTTATATAGATCACATGTTAAATATTCATTGTCATTTGTTTTCTGTTTCTTGAATTTAACTAAGTTTAAATCAAGCCTTTTAACTTTTATTCTCATTTTTCCTAACTTTGCCTTACAAATTTTGTATTTTGCTTTTCAAGATTCGCAGGGGAGGCAGATTTACAGTAAGGGGTCGTTAAAGCTCCATGGGTGAGTAAAAAATTGACTAGGACAAGTAATTGCAGGACACATTGTGTTAAGCACTAATTTCATCGTTCATTTTGAATATATTTATCTGCCTTTTTGTGTGTAGATTGTCATCATAAATCCCAAATATATGCTGATTTCAGAAAACGCACGGACCACATTCTCCCTTTAAAAATAAACTTTCTACTCGAATTTTCGATGGGCCGCATTCGTTGTCTGTTTCCCAGAAGCCGTGCCTGACTTGATTCATTGTTTACCTCTGTCAGATTGCCTTTTTAATACTTAACCTTACGTAAATAATTCATCCAAAATACCTTTATCAGGAAAAAAAAAATGTAAAGAACGTCAGACTCCAAAATGGAATTCTAAATGCCCTAGGATATTGCGTTTTCTATTTGTTTAGTTTTTTAAGCAAACATAACCGAATTTTTGTTGGATACAAATGCACGTATTGCGGTTTTATCGAGAAAACATGAGCATTCATTAAAATTTATGACTTTGAAAATCGAAGAAACGAAGCAATCTGCAGAATGGCAAGAGTATAAATTTGAAAAAAAAAAACAAAAAACAAAACAAAGAATTCAATATGGATTTTGGTCCATTGTTCCATTTTTAGAATTTAAACATTAACAATACGAGTAGCTTCAGGCAATTCAAGCAGAATGAACGGGGGGGGGGTGGATCCGAATTCGTTTTTGTCGCATACATGATTATTCCTTTAAAAACTGTTTTAATATCAATTAATTTAGGTTAGGAGAAAGTAGTATTCTAACCGTTAACTATCATCTGAGGGGCTACATAGATGAAAGGCTCTAAAACAAGAACATTTACGACAGACAAGAAGGAGATTAAGGAGGATTTGATCCCCCCCCTCCCTCCTTAAATTAATAAAAAAC
>JAWZYV010018976.1:0-26829 GCA_038373885.1 Cheiracanthium punctorium
AATGAAAACTAAATTTTAAAACAAAAGCTTCTATCTCATTCTTTGGTTCTCTTACAAATCACAAGTAGTACTAAATGGAGATTTTTGAAAACCTAACTATTATACCTCTTATACAACAACACGTAATTGGTAAGCAGTATCGAAAACAAAATAAATTTGATGGTTAGAATAATTAAATGTCTGTACTTTTAATAGCATATGCTTTTGTATCAGTAATTTAACCTCATCTAATATTTACATATTCATCTATAATACTTGAACACAATATACAAAGCAAATGTAAACAAAAAATATTTAATGACTGTTGAGAGAAATTAAGAATTATGGGAAGTTAAAAAATTAAGATTATGAGAAATTAATAATGAGATTACAAATTAAGTATCATAAGTTATCTAGTTTTCTATTTATTCTTTTTTTTATTTTCATTAATTTCTTCTTGAGCTTTTTCATTTTCTTCTAATAGTTTTAATGGTATTGCAAGTCTATCCTTCCCTTCCGTTAATAGAATCTGTCCACTTTCTATAACAGACAGTGGCGGCTCGTGACCTGCTTCAGTGGTGGGGCCGAAAAAAATAGTGCCAGTTCAAATCGGGAAAATACATATACATAGAGCTGTGGCGGATCGTTATCCATTTCAGAGGAGGGGGCTTTTTTTTTTTTTTTTTAAGCTCAAAAAGGTTAAACATATGAATCGCTTTTGTAAACAGTGTGAATACATAAAAACTTTCCGAATAACAAGTTATGAAAGGCGTATTGATTTCTCCTTTAAGTTTTCATTTAAAGACAGCAGATTTATTTTGCACCCAAAAAACATTTTCCTCCATTTTTCTTTCTCAAAAAGGTACAATGTCAATTTAAAAAAAAACAAAAAAACAATGCATGTGTACATGTTGAAAAACGAATTGGTCCATAATGTTTCATCTCCAAATAGCAAATCGTGCCCCTTCATATACAAAAAACGGTGCCCGTTGCGATGTACTTGTTTGCCTATCTGGTCGGCCCTGATTGAGGTGACTAACAAAGCCCGACTGGTCCGATCTGGGGCGGGTAGAATGGCTTCGGAATGCAGCTTTCGTACGCAGTTTGAATCTTGCTTTACTGCTAACTAGCTTTCCATACACGCTTTAAAAGATAAATGAGCGTGGCAAAAATTTAACAGAGTCAAAATGACGTATTCGGCGCAAAAATCGGCTAAAAGCGCAGTTCGGCACAATATTTGAGTTTCGGCACACCCTGAAAGAGTCAAAATGACGTATTCGGCACAGACCGGCGCAAAAATCGGCTAAAAGCGCAGTTCGGCGCAGAATTAACATCCCTGAAACTTTCATGCCTGGTAGCGATCCTAAATCTGGAATTATTTGTGCACTTGACTTGGATCGATCCTGATGTTGCCATATAATTGTAAGGATCCCATTAAGTATTTATATTCACCATGGCACAGAATTAAACATGTTTACAAGTGTAAACAACTGCAGTAATTTAAAGTAGATGCTAAAAAAATAAATAAATAAAATCTGAAACACTTTCATATTTTAAATACGCACTTAATTGCTCTGAATTAAAAGTATCATAATCATGCGCTGTCTCTTCTTCCTTGTTACATATAACATCGTTGGAATCAAAATTTATCTACTAAAACTGTTTTACCATCTTTGCCAAGCATATTCGAACTGTACACCCTTTTAAATACTGCTTGTAATGGGCATCATAATCCATAGAGTGTGCTGTGTCTTTCTTGTTCCAAACATTTCGGAATTGAAATCTATATTAAAATCGCCTTCTAAAACTATTTTACAATCTTTGCCAGGAATATTCTAACTATACTTTTCCTTTGTAATAAACTCATGTTTGCCAATTCCTAGCCAATATTGCAAAGTTTGGTTCGGTTTTGAAGACTTTCAACATTTTATTTTTCCTTCCCTCCTTTCTCGTTATCTGGCAAACACATTTGAAAAAAATGTTTCAGCGCGAGAAATTGTGTAGGCAAATTATGCCAACACTAAAAGACCTGCTAGCACTGTAGTGCTTAAAAAAAAGAAAAGAAAATAGAAACTGATATTTTCCCCATTTGTGTTTCCTAAGATTAATCATTAAAATGTGGGGGTGAAAAGGACGATCCAGATTCTATTTTCTATTGTAAATAAGTAGGACCAGTAACGATTCTTGTATTTGACTTATGTGGATGGGTTTCTCAGAAAGTTTGCAATTAGGTTTCTTAGAGGTGCTGATTATTCGAGAGTTACTATGGCATGACTTCGGAGTTTTTAGAATCCATGGCGAAAAAGAGAAAATAGGGACAGTTAACATGGAAAAGTGACTTTTAGAGAGCTCTAACTAAAAAAGACTTTTAGGGAAAAAAGACTATTTGTGAGCCTTGTACAGAACAAATAAATTATGGATTTAACAAACACATTACCGGTTATTCTATTATGTATTCATTATTAAATTAACTAATATATTCATTATATCACGGTATTGAATATAGCTTAATTCATTAAACTAATTTAAATACTAAATCTCAAATGCATCAATGATGTTGAAAAAGACTGAAAATTTTAATGCCTAATATTTTCATGGCGCCCACTAAAGCGATGGCCAGACCCACTGATGCTTCTTTTGGGTCTTTCAAAGGGGCAGCGTTAGCTTATTTTTGTTATTGCCCCCCGGTATTTGCTATTTTTCAGCGTTATTGCCCCCCCCCTAAGGTGGTGGCCAGACCCACTGATGTTTATGGGGGGTCTCGCAAAGCGCCAGCATATTTTTCACGGGGCCCGCTAAAGTGATGGCCTGACCCACTGATGTTTCTTGGGGTTGCAATCGCAGAGACGTTCTACAGAAAAGTGCCAATTTGTTATTAATCGCCAAGCGGTGGGCTAAAACGCATTTTCACCTTTAGAAGAATAGGACCATGGAAAAGTTACTAGATCGACCAGATGTTATATTTAAAAAATTAACTTCGACACAACAACAACAACACTTAATGCGACTTGTCAGACTCTGTTTCTGCAATTTTCAATAAAATAGATAGGATAAACTTTAGGAGTAACATAATACAAAGCCCTTGCACTCATTGAGCTCTCTCTTGCTCCCCCCCTAGATGCTCCAAAATCACGTGTCATTAAATAAATTACTTTGAAAAACTAAATTTACCATAGCATTCGGTATTGGAGCACAGTACAACTCTTCCTAAACCTTTACTTTCAAATAAAGCATAGCAATGTGTAAAATCAACTATATTAAAATTTATTAGGCATACCTGAGATATGGTGTTTTCCAACTCATCAGGTTTCTCATTGTGGGGTTTAACGATTTTAGCTCCGATGGTATACATCTGTAAAAATTGAGAAAGAGAATGATGCAATAATAAGCACTACACTGTAAAATTATCGTTCAGATAATTTTTAAAAGAAAATTTATATAAACAGTTTAATAAACATTCAATTGATTCCATCGAGTCTTTACGATGAGTTCATAATCTTAGTCAATCATAAACAATGTAAATGATGTGTCACTTATTCAAATGAATACAGGAAATAATTATGCGTACTCGACTAAATAATGTAATATTTCTGATATAAAATCTAATTTTTAATTAATAATTTACTTACAATTGTTCCAGATCCTCAAAATTGCTAACAACGTGAAACTACATCACCTGCAATAATCGCGTGAAGAGATGGCGCTTCGCTTATGCTGCAGTGTGCTGCCATAAAACAAATCGAAATTCCGTGTTGCAATCTCTTCCATAAACCTTCTTTCAACTACGTCATTATCACTACGTCACACCTTAGCAACCTTAGCTTTGTTTAGGGATCCTAAAAAGGGGACCTCGCGCACTCGCCATTCTGGTTCCAAAGGGTTACCAAGAGGTTCCAATCTGGTATATGCTACGTGTATTACCAATATTTTTTTTTACTTCTCAACGGTTGTTTATATATTATAAATTTGAATAAAATGGATTATGGGAGGTTGTTCAGCTATGAATTGTTCTAATCGTTCAGGAAGCGGGGAAAAAATGTTTAGATTTCATAGATCCCATTTATTTGCTTGAATTTGTGATATGTAGTATAAAGTTCAGGTTCTAAATAATCGTATAATGTTGTAATTTAGTCTTTGGAAGCTTCTAATAACATTTAAAGTATATGTTTATAGTACGATGTTTGGATATTGGCGATATTCTAAATGTCGCCAAACTGAGTTCCGGTGTGTGGTTTGTTTGTAAACAAAACTACGGAACTTTTAAAAGGGTTATGTTCATAGATCATGAATGATAGCAAATCATCAAATTGTATTAATTAGATAGCGATATAACTTTTATACTGCTTTTATTTTACAACTTGTACAGAATGCAGGGTCTATGTTCCGTATCCGGTGCCCCTTCCCTAGTAGCAATGACTGCTTGTTTTCTGCTCGGCCGTTCATCGACTCATCGTTAACTCATCGACTCCTCGAATTCAGTCATCGGCAAGTGCACTTTGTTTACCTGCAATAGATGAATTTTTATTCATGGATAGAAGTGATCTAGACGAGCAGTTTCGCCGATGGGAAACCGAAAAACAATATCTTATCCGAAACTGCAGCTCTATAGTCAACGGGCCTTGCAGGTGTCCCCAGTGGTTTACACTTTACCCAAATTCCTATAAATATTTGCGTAATTTAGATGTGCCTTTGCATAATCTAAGGGAAATTTTGAACAATTCTTGAATTAATCGCATAATTTACTTCAAATTTCTTGTATTGGGGTTGGGAGGGGGCAGGGGGGTGGTATCTCCCCCCCCCTTGCCCCTCCCACAAAATTTAAATTTGAAAAAAATATTTACAAAAAAATGTAAGTATTTATTATAGAAAAGTCGTTTGTAATATTTAAATAATTTAAAATAATGTGTTTAAAAAAAGAAAAGAAAATCGATTTGAGCGTCAGCTGCATTATAAGAAAAACGGAAACTTCATTACAATGAGCAACAATGTTGAAACCTCTTTAATGTAAACAGCAAGAAGAGAAATTAGTTAATTTTTAAAAGTTATCCAAGAAATAAGAAAGTTAAAATCACACTAAAATTCCTATACAATTGGCAATATTGTTTTTTAATTATTAATTATGAATGTTGTTGCTACTTACATACATTGGGAAAAAGTGAAATTAATTTCTTACCAATCGTAATCGAATAATTTGACTATTATATTAATAATAGCTGAACAACACTTTGTCAAAATTTTACCCAAAGTCCCAATCTGAGACTAAAATAACCGCTACTTCACACTTTGCCGTATGCATGCCAAGATTCGATGGTCTAGAGGTAGCGCGCTTATCTCGTAATCAGTACGCTCAGGTTCGGGCCCGGGGGAGGAAGAATTTTTTTTTTCAGAAAAACGGAAATTTAGCATACAAAAAACGAAAACATAATAAACAGAACGGACATTTTTTGAAAATTTTGCTGCCAGTCGTTTGTTTTTTTATTAACAAACTAGCTGAAGTACCCGTTCTTCGCACGGGAATGAATGGACTTTTTGATATTACGATTTGTGGTGATTACTATTTATTGTAATAAAGAGATATAGCAAAATGGATATCGCTTTATATTGTGTTCAATAACCATGCATACCGAATTTCAAGGCAATCGTTTGTACGGTGCAGAAGGTCATGCGGCGTAGCGCAATCTAGTGGCGAGTTTTAGCAAAACGGATACGGCGGAAATATTCTTCGCATTCAGATATCGATGAATACGAAATTTCAGGACGAACGGCTGGACAGCCCTGTGAAGTTCATGTGTTGACGCGACATCTAGTGGCAAATTATATAGGAAAATGGATAGCGCCAAACTCTTCCCCGTGTTCAAATATCTATGTATACCTATTTTCATAGCGATCAGTTGCACAGTCAAGAAGTGATGCACTGCAGCGCGATCTAGTGGTTAATTAATGATTTGCTACAGTGCCGTCAAGTGGCGAGTTATAGCAAAATGGATAACGCCAAAATATTCTCATTGTTCAAATAGCTATGTATACTGATTTTCATAGCGACCGTTTGAATGGTCAAGAATTTGGCCTGCTGCAGCGTCATCTAGTGGCGAGTTAAAATAATAATGCATTGCAGTGCCATCTAGTGGTGAGTAACATCAAAAGGAACACAGTTAGAATATATTCTTCGTGCTGAAATGTGTAAGTATAAGAAATTTTATGCCGGTCGGTCGAACGGTATAGAAGTTGATGCGTTGCAGCGCCATTTAGCGGCAAGTTGCAGCAAAATGGATAGTGAAAAATATTCTCCGTGTTCTAATATCCGCGAGTACCAAATTTCATCGAAATCGGTTGGACGATATTCGCATAGTAAACGGCTAAACGGAATAGAATTCGACGTTCTGCTGCGCCACCTAGTGGCATGTTAGAGGAAAACGGATAGCATAAAAAGCTTCTCAATGATAAAAGACTTAGGTGAACCAAATTTCATGGTGCAACGGTGCTAGAGTTTTTCAACCTCATACACACTTACCAACATTCATTTTTATCTATAACCAGTGTCATTATATATCCCAGTCTCAAATAAAATCCAGTTTCAAATCTAAGCCTCGCCAAAGTGCCAACATACGCCATTGTGCAAGCGTTTGTTCAGGAAATCATTCGAAGCATTGACTTAGCAGCAATCAATATGGAAAATGGTTCGACCGCGAAAAAGTAAAGCAAGCCTTTATTTCAAAAGTGAAATCCCTTAATACAGCCGAAATTTTTAAAATTATCAACTATAACGTGTTTTATTCATCGTTACTCCGATGTAGTAAATGAGATTTCAATTTTCTGAAATTTGGCGGAATTCCCCCAACTTAAATCAATGTACTCATTTGGCGAGAATTCTGGAGATAGATCGCTTGAAATCCCTTAACAACTGCATTATTTCTTCACGGATCATTAAAATTTAACGCTGTATTCTAATAAAACCTTTACACTTGTTTTCAAAAATCTATTTCCTTAAGCTCTCAATAAATTGCGTCAAGCCGAAATCTGTGCAAACCGCTAGAACTCACTTTCTCAAAATCGGCATTTGAGCCATTTTATTTTTTCGCCAAACTAAAAAAAATTACCTATTAGCCTCGGAAATCTTCAATTCTTATTGTTTTGCGTATAAAACATTTCATTCCTGCTCCGATTTCCCATGCACACGATATTATAATTTAAAAAAAAAATAACCTTACGAATATAAACTAACAAAAAAAAAATCGTTATTATTCTTTTATTTTTACTTTGAGAATTTAAAACATCTTATTCGGCAAAATCGCCAGACATGGCAACCACGATCCTTATTTCACACTTTTTTCACTACAGGGGTTACAATTACGGAAATCTTTTTGCGTGGAGAACATAAAAAATCTCTTAAATTCTGGGAACGGGTGGACTTTCAAAGTTTTAAAGTGGACTATGATTTATTCTATATTATTTTACATATCTGTGCAAAATTTCAGGTTGATAGGTCCATTTTTGTGGATTTGTATACAACTCAAATCCACAAACAAACAAACAAACAAATAAACAAACAAACAAACAAACAGAATTTCATTTTTATTTATAAGATATATTTTAAACAGTTTATCGGTTTCTTTTCGTTATTTCATCGGAGTCATCAGGAAACGATGATCGGCTTTATGGCCCCCCGAGCTGACATTTTGTCCCAGTTGCCGATGAAATTTCCCCTTTTTTTGGATGAAAAGCCGCGATCGGCCATTGCTCCTTCTCCTCGGATTTAACTCACCCGCCTCTCATCGACCGATGGGTTATTGCTACTAGGGTTGGTTCTGGCGCCATCGTGGACGATGTTCAGCTGGAGAAAAGTACCCTGCCGATGGTAGTTTGGCTGGCAACCATAAAGAAATGTGTAGAGCTTGGCGACGTTTTTTTGGAGGGTATGATAATGCGTCAAATATTGTAAATTGGGTAATTTTAAAACTGTTGAAAGATCCGAAATTTCTTGCACTTTCAGGCATTCGTAATAGTTATTTTTTATTCTAGCTACTGTGTGACGTTACCAGATGAATGTAACGAATTCGCTTGCTCAATTTGACGTCACTAAGCTTTTAATTTGCACTTGTGCACATGCGTTATTGTTATTTTTCGTTTTTTCGTGTTCTAACTATTCTAATTTGCTTCAACTTGTCTCGCAAAGAGGCCAGCATTAGCATATTTTCGAAGGGCCCCCTATAGCGATGGCCGGACCCGCTGATGCCTTTTTTATTCTCGCAAAAGGACCAGCGTTAGCATATTTTCGAGGGGGCCCCTGAAGCGATGACCGGACCCACTGATGTTTTTTTTGGACTCGCGAAGGGGCCAGAGTTAAATTATTTTCGAGGGGGCCCCTGAAGCGACGGCCGGAACCACTGATGTTTTTTTGGGGGTCTCGCGAAGGTGCCAGCATTAGCATATTTTCGAGGGGACCCCCTGAAGCGATGGCTGGACCCACTGATGTTTTTTATCGTCTCGCGAAGGCGCCAGCGTTAAATTATTTTCGAGGGGGGCCCTCTGAAGCGATGGCCGGACCCAATGATGTTTTTTGGGGTCTCGCGAGGGGCCAGCGTTAGCATATCTTCGAGGGGGACCCACTGATGTTTTTTTTTTTTTGGTCTCGCATATGGACCAGCGTTAGCATATTTTCGAGGGGGCCCCATGAAGCGATGGCTGGACCCACTGATGTTTTTTCTCGTCTCGCGAAGGCGCTAGCGTTAGCATATTTTCGAGGGGGCTCCCTGAAGCGATAGCCGGACCCACTGATGTTTTTTTTGGGTCTCTCAAAGGGGCCAGCGTTAGCATATTTTCGAGGGGGCTCCCTAAAGCGATGGCTAGACCCACTGATGTTTTTCTCGTCTCGCGAAGGGGCCAGCGTTAAATTATTTTCGAGAGGGCCCCTGAAGCGACGGCCGGACCCACTGATGTTTTTTGGGGTCTCGCGAAGGGGCCAGCATTAGCATATTTTCTAGGGGGCCCCCTGAAGCGATGGCCGGACCCACTGATGTTTTTTTTGGTCTCTCCAAGGGGCCAGCGTTAGCATATTTTCGAGGGGGCCCCGTGAAAGGATGGCCAGACCCACTGATTTTATTTTTTTTTTGGTCTCGCAAAAGGGGCCAGCGCTAGCATATTTTCGAGGGCGCCCATCGAGAACACATATAAAGTTGATGTCATAAACTTAAAAATAGTCTGGATTTTTTTATCACATGTTGGTCTGGAAAAGTCAGGTATTTTTTTTTCAGAAATTGAGAGGCAATATTGATAATTAAATGAGTTGAAGAATGGAATTTTCATTTAGTGCTAATTGCATGAAGATTGAAGTTTTGTACTTTTTTTATTCTGATAGAGTGGTTCGCGTTCTATTTCCTTGTGGTTTGCGTTCTATTTTCCTTGTCGTTTTGATTCCGTTTTACGGACTCTTCATCGTAAGTTAGTGAGCGTCTCGGGGAATTTCGTCGTTGTAATGGATGTTCCCGATCCTTCCGGGAAAAAATGAGGTGGGAAAAGTGAGGTAAGTGCTTGTTTAATCTACTTTTTCTAATGCTTTGTTGTGGATTGGACTGTTTTGTGTCATTTACTTAGAATTGGTATTTCTTTGTAAAAATTTTAGTGGTATATACTAGAGATGGGTTCGGGCTCATTTTTTGAAGCCCGAGCCCGAAGACTTTTAATCCGAGCCCGCCATTTCAGATAAGATAAATAAAATTCAAAGAAGTAATTCTTTGATAGAATACAATAAATTTTGACGTTTGTGCAAATTAAAGACAAATATAATTGCAAATTTTTAATGAACTTTCTAATTCTTTATATCTATGCTTATGAAATAATGTCGGCTCTCATAACTAACTAAGCAATATAAGCCGCCGCCAAAGCCGTTCTGAAATACCCAAAGAGCTTCACGCACCTTCTAGGCGGCCGCGTCGCTATTTTTTTAAGTACTTTAATTTCCTCGTGTATCACTTTTTAAAATCTGCTTCAAGGGGTATGTTCAATAAAAGAGAAATTTTTCAGGAGCCCGAACGCAATTGTGAATTACAGAGCCCGATCCCGGTTTGGGCCCTGGCTGAGCCCGTCTCATCTCTAGTATATACTAGTGTTTATTCGTCACAAGACGGCGATAGCCGTTGGAGCTTGGCGCCAAGGTCTGTAGCGCTCGTGCTTGGCGACCGCCAAGCTCCAGCAGCTATCGCCGTGTTTACATAAGGGGCACCGTCTTGTATTATTTTACCGAATGCAGATCAAGTATTTACTTCATAACATTTTTAGTTATTTACTTAAAAAGAACAATAACAAATATGTACATATGTAGAAAACATTTCAGAACGGTGAATTTCCAAAAGAAAAATTCGTATAACACCTCATGTGTAAGAGATAGATTTCAGGAGCCTGTTTATATCTATCAGAGCCATATAGATTAAATAAGAAGTTAGATTTGAAAGCATTTAATATTTGTGAATTTGATAAGGAGACTATTTCAATACGTGCACCCGCTCTATGTTGAGCATTACACGATTGGTAGCCCCCTTGGGGATTACCAATGGGCCGCCGCATTGACAGCAATACCTTCTCGAGTAGTCTCAAAGATTCCCTCATCAGGTTGCGCGGGGCTTGCCTAGCGGGTGGTAAACGGTAACCCTTGCCCGTCTCCCCACATTAGGGGAGGCAGTGCTGGCACCCAGACCAGCGGGCCAGGACGAGCCCGGCCCACTGTCCACCCGTCATCACTACAACAACCGTCGCACCATTAGGAGATCTCAGGACACCAGAGAGCACGATACTCGTGCAGCATAGACACCATAGGTTTCCTCTGTCCATTGACAGGAAGGAGGTCACAACCACGGTCGGAGGGGCTCGCCCTCCGTTCGGCGTGGTTCACCTGTTAGTTCTTTGCTCCATGCTTGTGCATGGCCTGCAAGAACCCTTTTGCGGGGTGGAATACCGCGAGAACCGCGGTTTTCCTGAAATACATGCACCACCAGTATTTCGAACTTTATGCACCACCAATGGGGGACTCAAAGGTCCTTCCCTGAAATACATGCACCACCAGTATTTCAATTTATGCACCACCAGTATTTGATGCCGGCCGGCTGGCCGGGCATCTTGGGAGATACATGCACCACCAGTATTCCATAGCAAATTCGAGAAGCAAAATACATGCACCACCAGTATTTGACTTTGTTCGATACATGCACCACCAAGTATCTATCCCCCACCAGCTATCCCTGGTTTGGGGAAGCGCTCGCTCTTTTCTCTAAGTTGCCCGTTAACTTAGTGAGTCTCCTAGCGCGTCGAGGAAGCGGGACAGGGCCTCGCGCCCTTTTTCGCTCCGCACGTAGTTATTGAATGTCGAGGCATCCAATTTCGGGCAGAACCGATTTCTCAGTTCCTATAGCCCAGGGCAGTGGGCTACGATGTGCAGACTGTCAGCGGGACTTGTCAGAGGGCAGAAGTTGCAATTCCTTGTCTCCTTTACGGAGAACCGTCGAAAATAGGCCGGGAAGGGACCATGGTCCGTCACGACCCAGTTCACCTTCCTACTTTTCCAAGTTCTCTTTTCGCTCACCGTTGGAAAGATCGAACGCGTGAAACGTCCGACTTCTGCTTCTTCCCACCTTTTCTGCCACAGTTTTCTGGCTTCAGTCCTCATGGAGTACTTCACGCTCCTTATCGAACTCCTTACTCTTTCGTCTACTGATGGTTTCTGTGTTCCACTCTTCGCCAGAGCATCGGCTTCCTCGTTTCCCCAGGTTCCGACATGTGCCTTCACCCAGTGGAAGCGGATCCGCCTATCTCCGATTTCGGAGTGGATAGCTGCAACCATTGCATTTCTGCAATTCAGCCTTGAGAGAGCTTGGAGTGAGGACTGGCTGTCCGTATAGACGTCCAAGGTTTCTGTGCTTCGACAGAGTGGGTCCTGCAGACCTTTCAGGATCGCGACGAGTTCGGCCTGGAATACACTTCCGTTGTCCGACAACCTGTAGCGGCCGTCCGAGATTCTCTTCAGACCGCTATACAGGATGTATCCTGATCCCACTTTGCCATTGAGCCTGGACCCATCCGTGAAGAGCTCTAGTCCCTTCCTCCGTGGGCCCAGGGTGTCCCAGCTGATAAACGGACTCCTACTCGGGTGTGTACCCCATCGCGGAAGTTCGCCCTCTACTTCGGAGGGTTCTATTCTCGTATCTCCGAACTGGATCGATTGACCCTGCTTTCGGAGTCTCGAGATGAGCGCTTCTTTCTCCACCTGTAGGTCTAGTGGTAGGAGGCCAGCAAGGACACAGAGCGCGGCTCTGCTTGTTGTGCGGTAACACTTTGTTATCGTCAGCAGTATTATCCTTTGCACCTGTATTAGGTGAGACCGCATTCGCTCTGTTCCTCCATCCCACCAGGCTCCGCAGGCATAAAGAGCTACTCGCTCCATTCCACGTTTATAGATGTTCTTCAACACAGTCCCGCTAAGTCCGTTGCCGGGCCTTGTTAGGCTGTGGAGTCTCACCACGTATCTCGCCAGCAGTTGCTTGAGATGTGCGACGTGTGCCATGGAATTCATCTTTTGATTGAGCACCACTCCCAGCACCTTCAGCTCTGACTGAAACTTTACTATACTACCCCCGAAACGGATTACCGGGGCAGTGCGGGGAGGCCGCACTCGCCCCATTCGACGCAGGGGTCGTACGTGAAGCCCGACCGTTTTGGCTGGGCTGAACTCCAGTTTGTGGAGTTCGCTCCATTTCTGAAGGATAGTGAGGGCTTCAGTCGCCTTGCTGCTGCACTGATGCGCGTTGGGAGCATCAATTACCACAACGAAGTCATCCGCGTAAGCCTGCAGATAGACTCCAACAGGAAG
The DNA here is from genome assembly GCA_038373885.1 of Cheiracanthium punctorium. Taxonomy (NCBI): domain Eukaryota; kingdom Metazoa; phylum Arthropoda; class Arachnida; order Araneae; family Cheiracanthiidae; genus Cheiracanthium; species Cheiracanthium punctorium. The sequence goes on from JAWZYV010018976.1 coordinate 12,836, forward strand.
TTTGAGCTTAAGAGCCGAGTTCGCTACGATGTTCCACAGCAGGGGGCCGGAATTGGATCCCTGCGGACATCCTCTATTGTAGCTATGGACAACCTCCGATCCTCCTGAACGGTAGACTACCTCCCTCATTGTAAGGAAACCACTCACCATCCTTTACAGATTCTTTGGGCACCCTGTCTGACCCAACAGGTATAGTATGGAAGGCCACCATACATTATTAAAGGCACTTTTAAAGTCTAAGGAAATCAGACATGTGTCGTTCCCCAGAGCCGCGTTGACCTCGACTGACTTATAAATGGCAGAGATGGCTTCCTCCGCACCCGTATTGGGTCTTCGCCAGGTGACCACCTGTATGGAGGTGGTGCTGGAGGCGTTCTACCACAAGTCTGTCTAGTATTTTGCTCCATGCCGACAGGAGACAAATCGGTCGATAGCTCGATGGGTCCGAACTGTCTTTTCCTTCCTTGTTAAAAAGAACCAGACTTGCCCTTTTCCATACAGGAGGGAATGTGCCTAATTCGAGGCACTTATTAAAGATTTCCAAGAATAGTTCCTTGTTGGTCTCAATGGCCAACTGAACAATTTCTAGAGGTATACCGTCCAGCCCCGGAGCTTTGCCCTTGTTGAGGGCGCTCAGAGCTGCTTCGAGTTCCTTCATGGTGAACGGTGGATCGTCGTCTCCGAGATTTGGCTTTGACGCTCTTATTTTCCTCTATTCCGGGGTGTCGTCCTCCGGCACATCCTGCGGGAAGTGGTGTTTGAGTAGCTTACCTATGGCTTCCGCGTGCGTATTCGCGGTACCATCCCCTGTGATGGCACCTAGGAGGAAAGGAGAATTTCGTTTCCCCTTTATCCAACCGTAGTGGGCTCCGAAAGGTTGCCTAGGATCGACTGCATCGAGATACTGTTTCCAGTAGTCCCATTTTGCTCGTCTTACTGCTCTATTAAATAGAGCTTTTTCCTTCCTATAGGCCACTTCCAGAACCTTTCTACAGTCGGGGTCATCGGTGCAGCGCTGGAACCTCCTCCTTTTCGCTGTCACCTTCCTCCGGTGGATCGCTAGCTCGAGCGTCCACCACGAATTCACACGCCTGGGCCGGTGGTCTTCGCTGCCATTGGGCCGGCTCCTCAGAGCACAACTCGCCCACATGGCCTCTGTCACCTTTTCCACGCAGTAGTCGAATCTGTTCTCTCGAACCCAGTCAACAGAATGTTCAGAGAGCTTGCGGTCAAGCAGCTGTCTTACTTTGGGAATGTAGAGCTTATTAAGCCTTATTCTCGTTGACTGCTCCAACCTTTCTTCACCGATGTGAAGGGTTGTGACAATTCTGAGATGGTCTGTACCTGACTCGAGGTCGACCAATTCCCATTTCTCTACATGAAGTTCACCCTATAGGCGGGCTACTGAAAGGTCTATCCAACTGGAGCCTCGTACGCTCTGGAACGTCGGGTCCGATTCTGGATCGTTTAGCAAGTTCAAGTCATTTGCCAGAAGGAACTCAAAGATGGTGTCACCTCGGGTGTCCTCGGTGTTACATGGGTTCCCCCATGCTGTATGTTTCGCATTGAAGTCGCCCAGTAGGATCAGTGAAGGGTTAACATTGACCAAAGATTGCAGACAATCCATCTGCTCGGTGACATCCTCGTTGGGAGACAGGTAGCATGTTGCTACCGTTAATGAACCGCTGTCCGTGTCCAGACCTATTGCTACTATGTCCTTGGTTAGCAGCTTTACGATAAATTGCAATCTGGGGTTGCTTACGATTATCGCTGCTCGTCCATTTGGACTGTGAACCACCGGACGTGAGTTAGGCATCCCGCCCACTCTTCCCCCGTCTTTCAGGAGGTAGGGTTCTTGGACACAGACTAGATCGTATTGATCTAAGTCTCCTTGGAGGATGGCAGAAGCCGCGAGACTTCTCCCGACATTCTGTTGCGCAATGGTGAGACTACCCATAGTTAGTCTTCTTTTTAAGCATCGACACTTCATAGATCCTTGTTGGGCGATTCTCTGCTTTTGCAGAGTGGTCTACACTCACTACGTTTCTCCCGGCATTCCGCTTGTTCCGAGCTTCGCAGATGTGGCATCTAGAACAGGCTATACAGTCCTTGCTCATGTGTCCTTTAGCTCCGCAGTTCAGACAGCGTTTCCAGGCTTTACAAGTAGTGCTTAAGTGACCGTACTCTCCACAACGGAAACACTAAGTAGCCCTTAGGTTTTCCACCACCTTTATCTTACACCAGTCCATGGTAATGCGTTCCTGACTCAGTATTGCATGGAAGACTTTAGGGGGTACTTCCACTATCACGTGGCGTGTATCCCTCTTTTTGATGGAGTACCTGATGGTAATCTCCTCACTTGCCAAGCCCTCCTCTTGGTCCCGGATGGCATCGACGACGGCTCGGTCGTCGAGTTCTCATGGAACATCTACCAAGCAAAGTTGGGGGTTTCTGCGGACCGGTTTCCTTACGGTAACCTTATCTTTCAGCTTATCGCTGGCCGAGATCTGCCTGATTAGGATATCTAGGTCTTCCTCGGTCTCAGTCCGTATTTTCATGCCCCCATTCTTCGCCTTACGGGTCCACAGGACTTTGGCGCCCAGTTTCGCTGGGTTCACCTCCCTGCATACTAAGTCCCTTACGCACACACCATCTTTGGCTGCGTCGACGAACATCACGTGTTCGGACGCGGTGCTATTCCTAGGCGGGGTCGCTGTTGTGACATGTGATGTACAACCACTGGCGCCTGTCACCTGCGCCTCTGTGGAGGGTTGAGTTGGGGCGTCTGAGATTGTCCCATCCACGTCCGCCTCTGACGTTTGGATGGGGGGATCTGTGGCATTTTGACTACACCCACTAGCGCTTGCCACTTGCGCTTCTGTGGGTGGTGAGGAGATGGCAGCTGAAATGGGCGGCCCCACAACGCTTGCCACCTGTGCGTACATGGGTTTCTCAGCACGGAGAGCCGCAATCTGATCCCGCAGTTTCGCCTGTGTAAGGCTATTCCTGACGAACAGCTCATACATGTCCATGACCCGCCTGATGACGGCTTTTCGATCAACAGACTTCAGGGGTCCCTGCAGGTCTATTGCTACAAGTAGCAATAACTCTCTGGCCCTTAGCCTCTCAATCTCCTCCTTTACATACCGCGCGGGCATGCCGGGGAGACTGTTGCAGAAGTTTTCCACTTCCGCTACGGCACTACCAAGAGACATATTCACCAATCAAAAGCAATGTGAGCGCAAATAGTGCACACTACAGTCGGTACACTAGCGTCGTATCTACCAGGTCTCAATACCCTCTTTTAGAATCGCTCTGCTTAGCCACCACTCGGGTGCCCGACCGGAACGACGAGGACGTGAGAGCAGTCAGAAATTGGTAATGTGACGGATAGACTCTGGGCCGTTGTCCGTCACAAAAAACAAGCAAATATCGCACTTGTACGAGCCAATCTCTATGACCTCCCGGTCGTGAATTTGATAAATATACTTAAGGCCTAAATAAACATTTGTAAAGTATTAAACAAGATCCTTTCAAATTTAACAATTAAGTAGCAAAATGCCTTTTTATAACATAACATAATAATAATAATAAAAGTCAGTCCATATACTAGCCCTTTGAAATATAGTAATAGTTGTATTAGTTGTTCTAATGATTTGGTTGTTTTTGCTTCAAAAGACAAATTTTTTTCTATTGTGTACAATTTACATACAATAGTTAAGGTCTAAAATGTAGGATTTAAGTTTTTTCTATTGTAAAGTACTGGTTTTTTTTTCATTTATTTAAAATGTTACTGTGATTCATAAATAATTTCTTTAAAAAATTAATTTTGACTAATGTTATTTTATGACAGTTTTTTTTAAATTTATTTCAATAAACGCTAACATTACATTTTTTCAAATATTACTTTTATCCTGTATGTTATTTTTTATCGGTGTCCGCTAAACTAAAAATGCTTGCTCAAATCGCAGCCTTTTCCGTTTCAAAATCTAGCTTGAACAACTTAAATTATGAGTGAAATGACTGTATATCGTAAACGCGCCAACGCAGCGAGGAGCGCCAAGTACGTCGGCCAGCCGACTCCGTGGTTCCAAGATGGCCGCTGGTGAGCTGGCCCACGTTATTCCAGGGGCTCTAGCTTTGTTCATTTGAGAATAGAGCATTTCTACGTGACGTATCTGTGACGTCACGTGAGTGACAGCTTCGCTCATCGTTCTGCGCGTGCTATTTACCTAAGTGTATTATTTAGCGATCTCAGTAATCCCTGGGCGCGTTCGAGAATTCATCGGTTGTGCACCAGTAACACCGGTGCACAACGACCGAAACGTTGACCGCGTTGACCGAAACGTTGAACGCACAACGACCGAAACGTTGGAAAACGTTTCGGTCATGCAGCGGTTGTCCGCTCAACGTGACCAGAGCGCAACCAGAATGACCCTCCTAGCGAGGTGGGTTATTCCAGGGCCTTCTCTATTCTACTCACCGGGCCTGCTCCTTGAAAAGAAGGGGTCTAGAAATGAGTCCGGTTTGTTCCGCTGGAGATAAGGAATACTGAGCAAATACCTTTAAGGGAGGGATAATTCAAAGTGTTTAATTACGAAAAAAATGTAAAATCGCCTTTTTAAAGCAGTACCACATTTATTGACTAAAAGGAAAAATGTTATTATAATTTTGTAATCGCCTTATTTGTTTATTTCAACTTTCTTTTAGAAACACGATGGAAATCGTTAGCGAAACCTTTTGATTTGAAAATAGTTTCCTTTCTTCTGACAATATATTTATTGCTCACCATTATTAAATTAAATTCAGAATAATTTAATAATCATGTATAGATAACCGAAATGGATGATATGAAATCTTTGCTATTGATCATGTTTCCAACTTTCCCAAAACTCGCTAAATGTAATTTTTCATTGCAAACTCTTTAATAAATATACCAATTCTGAAAAAAGCTAACTGAATAAAGCGATTTGAGTAAGTATAAATGCATTGCCTTTAAAGAAATTATTAAAAGGGAACATTAGCATAATTGTTTCTTCAAAAAGTTCATATTGGAAATCCAACTCTGAAACGCTGATATCAGACTGACGATAGTAGACAATTTTTAGCAAAAATATTATTTTACTATAGTTCCTAACTGGTTGTTGAACACATTTATTTAAGTGCAAACCTTCTATTTTCCTATTTTAAGAAAACCTTTTTGAACAAAGTTAATAGTATAGTAACATAGAAAATGTTGCATATGTATATGTGTTAAAGAAACAATACAAAATATGAAAATACAATGTTTATTCAACAATATTTTGAGGCAACTTAGCAAATTAACATTTTTCATACACATTTTTTTAATCATAGTGTATTAAAAAATATTCATATGACTGTGTTTTTCTAGAATAACGTGAGCATAAAATAATTGAAAAAAGGTGAAAAGTTTGTGATATTTGATTAATATTGTAACACAAAAATGTATTTTATCCTTGAGCAGTCATTCTTTAAAAAGCTTTCAGCTTAAACTATTTTCAAATACTCTAGATTAAGGCAGCAAAATAAAGTAAAACTTTGACTTATTCTCTTTCAGTTAAATTGGCATATTATTAATCGATAATTTCAAAAAAAGCATTTGTAAAATTGTACAAAGTTATGCATGGATTTTTTTTTTTTTTTTAAGGAAAATGAATCACCCAGAGTTGACAGTTGAAAGTTTTTTCTGCATCTTTTTAGCATTTTTTTCTTTATTTTGGTCGTTTCTCTGCTTGCAATAATTATTTAAAAAGATATTGCATGCAATAGCAATACATTTATTTATTAAAACTTCTGACGATATCCCACAAGAACAAACATTAAGAGGAAGATCATTTGATAAGGAAATTTTATCTTTTACAAGTCTAGTTAGAAGCTTTCTCTGACAATTAATATTTAAAAAGAGTTCTTCGAATTCTTCTGAAATTAGAGTTTCAAAAATTTGAAATGTATGTAGCACTATTTTAATGGTGAACTCTTTAGGCCATTGCAATCCCCCTCTATCAGAAAGTGCTATATATTCAGCTAAATCACTGGAATATTCACAAGAAAGCTCTTTGTCTGTTACTATGAGGGATATGCAATCAACACACAAAATTGTGTTTTTTACTTTATGTGCTATATAACCAGCTATGTAAGTTAAAACTGGCATAAATTTGTCTGGAATTTCAGATGTTTTGTATATTACCTCTGTAAAATCTTCAGGGTAATCAATTGACTCCTGAACATCAATTGAGTCATTTACATCCAGAATTTTTATAGTTATATCTCCCGATAATTTTGAGCGCAGTTTTATTAATTCCAAAACTTTTAGTTTTTTTTTTCAGATTCCAAAATTTGCCTAAATGCAACTGAGTAATTAACGCCAGACATTTGCCTGTACTGGCCAAAACGAGCTTCTAAATTATCAGTTTGAAACTTTCCCAATAACAAATATTTAGGATTATAAACATCAAACATATGCTCAATTAATTGTAGCATAGTTTGAGTTGTATGCTTTAAAGAAAAATTAGTTTCCTTGGAAAGTGAACCCCCCTTTTCTGGTAAATTTAAGTTTTTTTTTTGTTTCTGATGGGAGTTCTGATAATACCTGCCAAGACTGTACCCAGGATGCAAATTCTCTCAGGAAATGAACATTTGAATGTCCTCTACTAGTTATAGGATCACAAAAAGTATTGCGTAAATGTTTACCCTTCAATGGATGCTTACAATTAACAACATTCCACCAATTTAACATATAAGATACAAATTTCTTTGTCTGAGAAAGATCACTACCGAACTTTTGAATATTCAATTCTAAAGCAGTTATATTACTTTCATGAAATATATTTATTGCGTGAGTTACATTCTGCCGTTCAGTTGACGAAGGGAATAAAACTTTGTGATTTAATTTAGGCGCTTGCTTTACAGTGTGGTGCTTTTCTGAATCATAAATTTGTTTTAAGTGCAAGACGCTAGCAACTATAATTTCTTTAGACTCATTTGGGTTAGGGACAAAAAAGGTCTGATTTGTAGATTTTTGGTTTAGCCAATTATTGCGAACGCTTTTAAGGATATGACAGGTATCAAAAAGAAAAAACAATCTTTTACTAGTATCAAAAGGGTTATTTATATATGACTTTAATGTACCACCACACATTAAGCTAAACATATTTCGATTAATCCGATTGTTGTCTGAGATGAGTGAGACAACTTCATAACCACAATCATTGAGCAAGTGTAAAACTTTAAGTGTATAATAGTGCAGTTGTTCAGCAGTCAAATTTTTAACAGGTATTAATGCTATGACGTCTTTATTTTTGGAAAATATTGAAGAGAGCATAAAAGCTTGAACAGTACTTGCTTCTGTTTTTGCATTGTCAGAAACACCCACAATATTCCCTCCTTTGTAACTCACACAAGGATTTATATATATTTCATCAAGTAATACGTTTACAATTTTTTCATGTTTTTCTAAGAGTTGTGCCTTTTTAAGTAAATAATTCTTATGCTTACTTATATTATTACTATTGTTGTTAGAGTTAAGAGTAGCTGATAATTTTCTAAGATATGATGGATGAGGGAGCAAAAGAACGTGACTTTGGTGTAGCATTAAATATGCAGCAGGATAACTGTAATATAATTTACAAGATTAGAATAAAGTTTCTGGACTATACTGTTTTTTACATCTTGTTGTCAGAAGTAACTGTTCACAAATAAACTTGACAGTCGGAATATTTTCATCGCTATCATCTAAGCTTTCATGAAGATTTGTCAAACAGTTCACCACAACTTCAATTTTTTTCTCGTACGTAAGATTTGCAATATTCAAAGATGACAAGAAGCTTAAGACGCTATCAAGTTTCGTCCACCTATCTAGCTTATTTTCTTTTCCTAAAATAAAAGCTAACAGTGTTTTGCCTGCAAACACTAAACCATCTTTAAATACCAAGACTGTCAGGTCTTGCATGACTTTAAAACTTATAGTGATTGCGGGATAGTTTTCAAAAGACATTTGGTAAATAACAAGGAAATTTGCTTCAATAGAAACTGACCAAGAACTATTTAATTTGCCTTTGATTCCTTCAGAAAAATTCTGAAAAGAATCAATTTTATCTTCTTCTAACCACTTTTCGAAATTTTTATCATCTCGTCTTTTATTTGATTCTCTTCTTGAATCGGGCGATTTTCTTTTTGTTGGGAGTTTCTTCGTTAAATATGATGGCTGATTTTCAAAAATTGTAGGATATGCGTCTTTAGTTAAAGCTAATTTTAATCTGGGACCAATAAGCAATGAACCGTCATCTCTAACAGCCTTATCTTCATGAATTATGTTTTGTTCTTCAAAATGTTTAATACAAACAGCCGCTTGTTTTCCTGGAATGAAATCTTTTCTATTTATGCATTTTATCCATTTTTCTCTCAGCTGGATATCTTTCGGAAAACTAAATACTGTGGTATATTGCTTTACAGAATCGTAATTTGACGAGCAACCGGGAACAGAACATCTACGAGGCATCTGAAAAAATCGAAAGCTTTATGTAGTGACCTTATTATATTACGTATATACTAAATATGTCATGCTTCAGAAAATATTCCAATGAAATTCTATGTTTAAGAATTTTCCCAGAGTTCCATAACTGGCATAATTTATCGCTAATTATTGTGTGTAGTATAGCTTGTGAAGAGACATCCTGAAAAATTTCAAGTCACTTAAGAGATTTATTTTCTTTCCTAAACAAGTCGCATGAAACAATTTTTTTCCCCTTCAAAAGGCAAGTCCCAATTCTTTTATTTAAAAAATGAAGAATTTTTAAAGCAGTATATTAACGAATCAAAATGTATGAGAGAGAATGGAACATTCAGAATGCCTTTTCCCGGTGTTTTCTTTGCAATGTTGTTAACATTAAGCGTATAAAAATGATTAAATACTCATGATACGTTTAAGAATAAAGTAACAAAGTATAAAATAATGAGGTAAAATCTTAAATGAGTAGTATTTTATAATAATTTTCACGTGTTACAATGCAATTTTTGTGTATGAGAGCTATATCTGAATGTTGCATATAGCCTTCAATTAGAAATTATAGGAATACAGTGGCGCACCCAGGATTTTAGGTTAGGGGGGCTGAGCTGAAAATACTGCTGAATTCGGTTATAGTGAGATCGATAATAGTTACAACCCTCTTATAACGTCAAAATATTCTGTACCACTTCATTTGCCCATACAACACAAACCATAAGCAAAAACTTATTATACAGTCATAAATAATTATCTGATCTTTTCAGTGATATTGTAACCGACTTTGACAGTGTTTCATAAACTCTCTGTAAGTATTTATTTAAAAACTAACATCTTTTTATGTAAAAAATACTTTAGAAATAATTTGAAGACAATAAATAATAATAATAGTAATAATTCATTAGTGGCAATTTTCATTTTTTCAAGTTTTACACTTCTACCTGTCCACCTTTAGGGGGGGCTTGAGCCCCCATAGCCCCCCCCCGTGGGTGCGCCTATGTAGGAATACATAGCATTTTTCACCATATGCTTTAATTAAATATCACTAAAAAATGTATGATTGACTCTGCATCAAATTATAACCCTTTTAGTTTTACTTTTTCGAAAAATAAACGTACAAACACATATATTGAAAGAAATAAAATATTGAAGCACAGGAAAAGACATTACATCCTCTCTATTATATCTATTTTAAAGTACCTAGTTTTAAAATATTTACGATTCCCCTAGACTTATAACTCGATACGTTGAAAAGTGGCTCTTCTTTTGAGGATAGCTTGAGTAAGTCAAAGAAAGGCTGTACTACACTTAATTAAAAAAAAAAAAGGTAAAGATCACTTACCTTGTAATATTAAGGCAAAATTATCCACACTTCACTTATAAAATATTATTCATATTCACACTCTAGAAGGGTTTTAATCACACATACCTAGCTGCACTGAACTTCCGACTAGTACATTCTTGAATCCTAGGTAAAGTAATGGAGGATATCGCCTCCTTGGGTTCGAGGCTATAAAAGTCACGTGACGGTGGAAAACAAACAACCATTTCTCCATAGGCTTATGTGCTGGACTCCTGGTAATAAGCGCAAAATCAAAAAAATAATAATTATACCTCTGTATTGTGCTGTCTACTAATGTTTCAATAACTCTCTGGAACCTGTACATGACTGCAAAAAGATATCTCTCCAAAGATTCCCATTAAAAAGTGCTAACATATTAAAACTTACACTGAGACGAGGCTATTTCAGCCAGGTGTGGATGGAAAATATACACTTCAGCCAATCAGATTACAGGGCCACTCATCAACACAGCCGAAAGGTCACGTGTTGGTGGAAAAATGACGTCATATCGATATCGTCCATTACACGTGGTGAGAAAGCAAGACCGGTTTTGTGACGTAGGACAGTGGGGGGAAAGGACTGTTGCAGGCCCGAGCAGTACAATAGAGGAGGCCCTGGTTATTCCGGTTGTTAGCGTAGTGTTGCCAGCGTTTATTTTTGTTTTCTCGGCCACGGACTAAGAGGGTACAGGACAATCATCCAAGCATTGTGAAAGAACTAAATGAAATTTGCCTAAAAGGTGGCGCTGGGAGTCGTACCCATTAATTTTTTGGCGCATGCGTCGTGTGCTAGTAGCTAAAACGTAAACAAATATCAACGGAAGCACCTCACGGGAGATGCTTACGCCTTGTGTCGTCAGAGGGCGCCCATGCCGTTAATCATTAAAAGGGGGTCGCATATTTTCCTTTCAGAGGCTGACGCAGTTTCGCCCGTCTGCCGCTTCCCGATGATCGTCCTAAAGCCTCTTAGTCCGTGTTCTCGGCTTAGAATCCGATGTGGTGAGGATGACCGAAACCGGTTGATAACCGTGACGTCACTTGACCGAAGAATGACCGCAACCGGTAGCACCGGTGCATAACCAACCGGTGAATTCTCGAACGGGCCCCTTATGAACCTTGGAGGAATTACTCTCTCCTCCAAGGTATGAACTACGTGTAATCTAAGGCGACCATATTTCTGAGCAGTCTTTTGGGGACAAATCGAGCATTGTCCCGGGGCCTGCGCGTGTATTTTGATGAGCCATCCAAAGAGGCCGACGGATGCTCAAGTCTTCACGTATACATCACGCATTTCTTAAGCTTCCCAGTGCTTTCAGACGTTATTTAATGTAGTTTTAAGTAGTAATTTTGTTACTAATTCAAGTACGAACTCATGATTAATCTGTTTGCTATGATACATATTGACATTAAGAAAATAGATGCATATAATTTGAAGGAAAAACAAAGTAGCGCTTACTCTCAGGATTTACGATTGCTTATTTTAATTTCACAAGTGGATATTTAATCTCTCTATTCTAAAAAAAGTAAAGGCCGCTGTCAAAGCTTATGGACCTATCTCCTCCTAAACCATAGGGATTTGAGTTTCGACTAAGGTGCCCACAGATTCGAAAAATTCCGAGGAACCTGCTAAGCTCATTTAAATTTCGAAAATCGAATTATTTTAGACGATATTAATAAAAAACTGAAAAAATAAACCGAATGGTTGCCAGATTTGGCATAAAATCATTCATTCCTTTGCAACAAAGCGTTTCCAAGTATCTAGAATCGCGTGAAATTTACAAACATGAGTTAGAATTACGCCCATTTTACGCCAAAATAAAATGTTCGTCCGTGCTCTAATTTCCGTAAATATGCATCGATTTCTACGAAATTTATATATTTTACTCTTATCTACTGTACCATGTACCCTATTGAAAATTATATTTGTAGCATTTATAGTTTTTCTACAGGAGCACTCAGAATATTTCCAATATATTGCGTTCTATGGGAAGTTATTCTTTAAAGCGTATCATCCTACTATATAGTTACGCTGATCCCTGACTCAAGATAAAACTCATTTCCACCATTACTGCAAAAATATTACGAAATTAAGCACTGAAAAACCTAATAATATCTACACCATTTGTACGATCCGCTTAAAATTTTCCATAAATATGTATAGAAATATAGAAAATAGTATGCGCTATTTTAAAAATCTGAAAATCCACCCGTTCCCTCATTTTTAGCGATTTTTCGCTCTTTTCAGATCCATTTTATTTCCGAGAGTAAAAAAAGTTAATCATTTGCGTGACAAAAGTAGCTGTTGCAAGTGAGTATGACATCATATTGATGTCAAATTATCCGGATTTTTCCTGATTTATGAGTTTAATTTTTTTTTCATAAATAAAATTATTTCTTCGGGATTGCGAAGGTATATTATAGTAGTGGACACTCTCCATAGCTGCTTGCTTAGGTCTTTGGTACCCAAACTAAGTTTCAATATGTAAACATTGGAAATTTGGTAAAGTGCAGCGATCCTAACGGCAAAGGAATAAAACATTTCCCGCCCTGACTCTTAACCAGTTTTATGTTTTTAATTTTGCAACCAAGCATGTGAACGAGATTATAAACACCAGCACTCAATTTTAATATTTTGTTTCACATTTGCTAACGTGGCTGCCTTAGCAACAAATGAATAAAAAAAAGGGAGGGGGAGGTTCTATCTTGAGATTATTAAAATACATGGAGTTCATATTTGTCAACGAAAAGTTTTCGTCTGCTACGGTGTATATTTACATTAGAAAATAACTTTGAATTGATTACTGAGTTTTTTGTGTAAAATGAATTTTAATTTTTAATATGAGTTTAACGGTAACTTGAAACTGTCTTAAAATTTATCGATGCATGAAATAAACGTATATACTGTTTGAGTGTGATCGCCATTATAAATTAACACTTTTTAACGCTTTCTAACAAGGTTGAAAAATGTTTATGATTTCCGTTTGTCTGTCTGTCCGTGCTCTAGCTGTCGTAAATATACATCGATTCCTATGACATTTATGTATGTTATTGTTATTTCTCTCTATTCTAAAAAAAGTAAAGGCCGCTGGCGCTGTCAAAGCTTGTTGGCCTATCTCCTCCTAAACAGTGGGGATTTGAGTTTCGACTAAGGTGCCCACAGATTCGAAAAATTCCGAGGAACCTGCTAAGCTGAATTAAATTTCGAAAATCGAATTATTTTAGAAGGTATTAATAAAAAACTGAAAAAATACACATAATGGTTGCCAGATTTGGCATAAAATCATTCATTCTTTTGCAACAAAGCGTTTCCAAGTATGTAGTATCACGTGAAATTGTCGAACATGAAGTAGAAATACACCCATTTTACGCCAAAATTAAAACTATATGAAATAAGTAACTCAAAATGTGTTACACAAAGTTGACAATTTTCAAATAGTAAGTTCGCTTAGACAACAGGAGTTTAGAATTAGCGATTATTCGTTTTTCCAACAGAATAACTAATATCTTGAAAATGAAAAATAATTAAAATGCAGCTTATTTTAAAGCCGGTTCTCGTCCAGCTGGATTATTTGCTACCAGTAGAAATATTTGGCCGCGTCAACTGTCATTATAGCAGTTATAGTACACTTTGGATATTTGCTAGCGCGACGAGATGGTATAATTCGTGGTGCTAAGTACGCCAATCTGCAAACGGTTATGTAAATGAAAATATGGATAACGGTTTTCCGGTAACCTTAAATGAACAGTAATTATAGGTTGTGAGCATATGTCAATCGCCAAATAATGAAAAGTCGCCATTGGTGGCAAGCTATCCTATCTGTTCCGTAGCTTTTATTAACTTTACATGTACACAAGTCGCCAAATAATGAAAAATCGCCATGGGTGACAAATTCGCAAGATGTTCAATAGGTTTTACAGTATTAAAAATACAGCCGAAACAGATGTTCTGATTTTATTACGCTTTAGCTTCTAATTAATATAACTTTTGAATGGCAACATTAAATATCATTGTGTTTCTGAGGAGGGCAAATAATTTTTCCAGCGATTATAAGCGGAGTCCGCACTCCAGGTGGAGAATAGCTCAGGACCCGTACAACACGGATTCCCATAACAAAATATCTTCCGTGTTATG
>JAWZYV010018977.1:0-25649 GCA_038373885.1 Cheiracanthium punctorium
TTGCTGGTTCCAGAAACGATAGGGAAAAAAAACTAGACACGAGTCTGGCCTGGCCGTTGACAACAGATTTATTATTCCCGTACCCGGACCCGGCCCGTGCAGGTATCTAATCTCTACAGAGCTACACTCGGTTTGGGGTGGTCAATCTATCCTCTATTATTGCACATGAAATAAATGCTGAGCCCGAATTTCCTGAAATTCGTGAAAGAAAAAAACCTCGTATGTTTCACTACGAATCACATGATGAAGATGTTACAGACTCTGAAAAAAGGTTTAAGATTCATTTTTATTTTCAAATTTTGGATATTTCCATCCATCAATTCAGTAGGTGAACGTTGCGATTTGTTGGAAAGCTGTTTCTCAATATTCAGTTTCTTGCTAACGTTTAACTCTGAAGATAGTGACAATTTGAAAAAAAAAGTTGCATGGATTTGGACATTAAACTTCAAATAAATAGATGGAAAAATAGAAAGGGACTTAGACGGTATAGAATTGCACAGTTAAGTATTATTTTTTCGAGATCTGTTTGCAAATATTTGCCGGTTAAAGCCATTAGAAATTTTGAATCATATATTAAGTCAAGATTTAACATCATATTTTCCCAATGTATCTATAGCACTCAGAATATGTTTGACTATACCAATCAGTGTTGCTTCAGGTGAAAGAAGCTTTTCAAAATTAAGTTTGATTAAAAATTACTTAAGATCTACAATCTCACAAGAAAGGCTTACGAATTTGGCTATTATTTCTATTGAAAGTGACATCTGTGAGGCGCTAGACATTTCAAGTGTTATAGATGAATTTGCCTGTAAGAAAGCTCGAAAAATATTGTTATAATTTTTTGAAAGATAAGAAATATTTATTGTAGTTGTCGATTGTATTTTTCTGAAAATAAAATACGAACTTTAACCTGATTTTCATCCATTCCATACTTTTTACACTTATATTTTTTTAAAAGTGTTTGATAGTAATTTATATAAACATTTTGTTGGTTTGTAAGAAAAGGGGCGGCCAATTTTAATTTGCACGTGGGCGGCCGAAAGTCTAGGATCGGCACTGATTGTTTGGAAGTTAGGGCAACCTTTGTAGCTTCTAAAACCCGTAATTACGCGGATCCGAGGAAGATTCTCATCCCTGCTTTAAATAAGAGATACTTATTCTGAAATAATTCTTCGAATTTGAAAAACAAATTTCATTTAAATACCACAAAATTATACATATTTCAATATGCTTTAAATTAAAAAAAAAAAAAAAAAATCCGTAATCTAAACCGTCCATATCGCAGACAAACGGAATAAGGAATGATGTACAATAGAAGATTTTACAGATTTTTGTCTCCGATTGAAAAATTACTACGGCAATTCAAAAGTATGTCAGGACAGCAATTTTACATTATCTTTCGTAATTTCGCAGTCATGAAGTTATTGTTTAAATGATAATAATAGTGATATGACCACACATTTGTTAAAAGTAATAAATAACTTTGTGAATAGCACACATATACATAAAATGAAACAGTACGAACGGACCGTTTCGAGTGGTTCACATGGACCACCTTCTTCGGCTGTAAAAAGATCTTTTTACCAAACAAGCAGAAAGAGAAAGAATACGTAGTTTATATAAATATGAATTCTGTATAAATGTGTTTTTCGAAGTCTAACATGGAGAGATTGAATGAGTGGGTCGAATTCCTTTGCATTTACCCGTAACAACAAATCATTAAATAAGTAAAACACTGCTTAATCTATGTTTTTCGGAAATAAGCTTTTTCCCATGTTTCGCAAGCTTATAATTTGCTATATTACCTTGAAAAGCCAGGGTCTTATCGCATGAACAAATCGGGATTTTTGTTGAGGGCTCAAATGTTCTGAAATATTCATTTTTATATGAAAGTTTTATGAAAATCTAAAAAAAAAAAAAAAAAAAAAATCATAGATGGGGGGCCTCCAAATTCATTAATGCCCTGGGACCCTGTTGGTTATAATCGGGCTCTGCAAAGCCTGGTGGATCAAATCCAACCCAGACCGGGAGTAAAACGCTTCCAAAGAGGTGCTTTCAATTCTAAACTTCTTTCACAGGGAAACGTTTTTTGTGTTTCCTAAAAGAACTTTTTAAGCATGGATTGAGGAGCTTTTAAAACAGCATGCCTCAAATATGGCAAAATTTATAAAAATGTACACTTACTTCTTTCGCAGGCCATCAGATTCAATGTTAAATTCAACACTGATGAATTACAGAAAATTTCACCACGTGGTAATTATCCTATATTCACACTTGAAAATAAATCACTGCTTTCCCTCAAGCGACTCCTCAAGCACAAACAGGTTGCGTTCCCAGGAAAAATTTGGGTTCTGACTGGACTTGCTTCTTGGAGCAAAGCGCAGGTGCAGCCACAAGGAAATAGCCAATAGAAACGCAGTCTCAGGTGGTCTAAGCAATCCAGCAAGGGATGTGTCATTTGGGTTTCTCTTTGTTTCTTGGTTTCCATCCCAACCCCACTCTAGGTAAATCAATCATTTTACTGATAAGCCTCAGGATTACCTGTGGAGAGAAGAAAAATTCCGTGGGATTTTTAAAATATGGGTCTTGTATAAATAATGTTATCAAATTTTGAGTGACGTCCTTGTGTGACTGTATAAGATTTTTTTTATTCCACTGTTCTTCATTTGTATTGAAATTAATCATTATTTAAATCATGTTTAATATTTGATTGAATGAATATATTTGTCAGCTATGTTTCCAACTTTATTACAAAAAAAAAAATGTAGTATGATTTTAATTTAATATTAAAACTTGCGAAACGTAAATACTCTTTTTACGTTCAGTTAAAAAATGTTTACGTTTTAGACATATAACTGTGACTATATTTTTCTCTTTCTTCCTGGCATTTTAATTTGTTATGTTTTTATTTATAGTTTTCTGGGGAACGAAACGGGCTTATACCATTCACATTGACCTCCATAAATTGAGCCTGAAAAACGAGTCCTTAAATCAGAACACATCTTTCAGGACACGAGAGTTTTACTGTAGTTTAGAAAATGCAGTAAAACTCTCGTGTAAAATAACTTTAAAATTTGAGCCGTTCTTTCTTCCTTTTCATTATTATTATTATTTAAAGTTTTTTTTCTTGGTGAAAAATATTGAACTTTACATTGTCATGCTGCCTTAAATATTTAAAGGGTTCTATTACTTTATGTCTACATACATTGATGAATCTTTGCAGTACGCATTTTATTTTATTCCTAAAATCTAGGTCTAGGTCGTTTTTTCTCCACCCAGAAATTTAAATATGAACCTTTTCCTGCTTTTAGGATAACACTTTTATCATTTCGCAATTTTTTAATGGTATTTTCTTACGGCAAATAATTTATCATTTTAACATAATTTTGATTTGAAATTGCAGAATTGTTCTCCCTCTGCCCCTCATTTCGCACTGTACATTCATTAAAACACAAAGGAATTTTTTAAAAATATTTTTAAATAGTAGCATATATTTGAAATTCCTTTTATCTTACAAAGTACATGATTCGACAAAGTTTTGATTTAATTTTATAAATTTATCAAAAATTTTAAATATATCTAAAAGCATGTATGAAAATTTCAAGAAATCTGAACTCACACGGTATTTTCTGATTTTAAAGGATGCGGTACGTCATGACAAGTAGCGATAGCGTGAAATACATAGCAAAAAAAACAAATATTTTATTTTTTATGAAAGTTGTAATAAAATTTTGCAATGACCTTTTATTTTATTAAATTATACATTCCTATTGATTCAGCTAAATATAAAAATAATTTATAAGCACCCTTCCAATCTTCGTGTTTTTCCAAATAATTGCTTTTTAAAACATGAAAAGTACTGTATCTACTTTTAACTATTTCCCCCTGCGTCGTTTTTTATCCAACAATGATTTTGACTTATTATTATTTTTTTTTTCCCTTTTTTTCACAATAGAGGATTTCCATATCCAGAGCAAGTGAGGCTCAAGAAAACGACCTAGAAAATATCAATAAATTATTAGATTGTATTAGTGTATTTCAAAGTTAACTGAAATTTCTATATAGTTTTGTGTTATGGAAAGCCTACACGAAGGGCATCTGCCTTACGGAGGAGCAGGGCCGCGCCGACTATAGCCACAAGTCGGTGTTGCTATAGCTGCCACCCCCAAGAAGACGCTTCTTGTAATGTCTTTGTAAAGAGAAGGGGGGGGGGTTCCTGTGCAACCGATAAATAATAGGATGTGTTAACTTTCGGGGTATGGGGGAGGTATGGTGTTATTATTAATTAATTATGATTCATAATTAATACATTAATAAAATATTGATTTATTAATTAATATGCGTCATTCATATTAATTAATCCCTTGTTCATTCGGGAACCCTCACTCGAAAAATTTTGAGAACTACATTTAAAATGAAGTGTTTTGAAGACTTCTGAGGCGCAATTGCAGTTGCAAAAAAATTTTTATGTGTCAAACTTATTCGAGTGCTATCAGTATAGCACTTTTTTTTTTCTTTCTTATTTCTGTTTGGGGGCCCGCCCTCAGCAGGGAGGGCCCACCCGTCTGCAGACAGTCGGACACCCTGGCCAGTCCGGGCCTGCGAATGAAGTAACTTTTGATCTCAAACAGGCAATTTTTGTACCTGGAGCTAGAAGGTTTCGTTGTTGCAGTCTCGACCCCAAAAGTTCAGCTTGCTGTTTTGAAAGTTTTAGATCGCGAACCAAATTGGTCAACTCCTTTTGATTAAAGAGCTGAGGCAAAAAATCTTGAGAATGAGGGAAATATTTTCTAAAGGTTCTTCATCAGTGTCTTCAGATTCACTTGACATTGTTTCTGATTCTATGTCTTGCAGATTACAGGCAGGAACAGGCAACCTTTCATTATGTCACCGGCAAATGCACTGAAGATACATTTTATACTTTATTTTATGTCTAGTTTTGATAGAGAATGCCCTGCAATATTCCTGAGAGAGAAGTTACAGGCTGAAAAATGATCCTTAGGCTAACTCCACACCAGTAATTCAGTAATTAGTGTAAAAGCAGCACTTAAGTGTAACGTGTTTAAAAGTTTCGGTAGTGAAATAATACCCTTATCTCAAAATAAAGATTGCGTAGTTACAGCTAAAGCATTGAAAGGGATTCCTGCTATTCACTAGTTAAGGATATCTCACTGCACACCTAACTCACGTGTGGCTGCTATCTATGGACGATTACAACAAATACAGGGGGTGCAGCATTTGTCCCGTATGCGACGACTCCCTCGGAATTGCCTTATAAGTGAAAGAAAAGTTTTTAAACCAAGCTTTTATTAAAATGTAAACAAATAATTATTTAAATAAAATTATAAACAGTTTTTTTTTAATATGCCACGTTTTAAAACGAACTAAAAGGTTTAAAAATAATTACTCCTATCTTCATGCAGATTTCTAACCGCATACAGACTTCTAAGCCCATGTACAGATTGTCTTAAGAATTTGTGATAGTGACGTTTTAATAGCTATCAAAATACTTGTAAGATTATAAAACGATAAACTTGGGCAGCGTGCAATAGATAGCAAGAAGCTAGAATAGATAGAAAGTGGCTGCCCTTAAGAAGACACATTCACCTGTCCATATTATATTCAATGCAATAACTTTTTTAGTGTCTTAGGTGAACCATTCATGCAAGTATTATCATGGGTATTAAAAATCCACGATCACAAAATTTAGAACAATCTCTATGGGGCATATGTATGCGGTAGTAAATATGAATGGGGTTAAGCTATATTATTTTTTTATCTACTAAAACCGTAGTCACTGTAAAAGTTTGGGACTTAATCTTATATGGAGCTAGACTTATGATACTATTTAAAAGGTTATAAAGAAAATTATATGCAAAATTTGAGACGATTCAAGAGACTCGAGATGTTTTGTGGTTACACGATATTCTTTGAAAGGAGGGGAAATACACATTATATGTACGTTCTAAAAATAACCTGTGTAGAGATTATTTCTCTATCACCTCTTCATAATACAGAGCTAAGCAACTGTTTTTCTCCTACACTCAGTCTCCATTAATGATACAAAATCAAATGAAGCCAAATGACAATTATTAAACTATTCCTTGGAAAATTAGGCTATAATAATAGAAGGTAGACGGTATATTTTAATTCTTGATCGACTGTTCATAACTATATGTATAAAACTTTAAAAATTGAGTACGTTAGAATTTTTTATGTACAGCCCATACACTATCTCCCAGAATAAATGTACAGAAATACCTTCTTGAATTATTTAATTCTGAGTTTTGTGTTACAGCAAGCCTACATGTGGGGCATCTGTCTACGGGGAGGAGAGACCTCGGTCGGAGGACTTTTTAAGGGATTCTAACGTGTATCCGGGTGACATCTGTAGAAAACCGACCAAAATTCCAGCCCGTTAAATCGACAGACGCGCGATAAGCCCGAACGCGGGAACTTCACATTTCATCCGTCTGCCATGTTCAGTGTCTTATCCGCTCGTCTTTTGTGGTGCGTATTTAAATTTAAATAAAGAAAATATATCCATATAAAATACATACCCTTAAGTTAAAATTAACTCCTTTAATACTGTCTTCCGGACTCCATTCGGACAATTCAAACTTGCATAATATGTGAATTTTAAACAATCCTTACAGATTTATTCTTAGAGCTTATAATGTATTCCCTCTCTTTTCAATGAATTTTATGAAACCACAAAATACCTTGAGTTTCTTTCTTCGCCACAAATTTTGCATTAATTCTACTTTCTTACGCTTTCAGGAGTATAAAGACGCTCTTACGGAGGGGGCCAGAGCCGCCCTAAAGGTGGATAAATAAAAGTGAAAGTTGTTTAAAATAGAAAAGTGCCACCGAACATGGGCGCCGGCAGAATATTTGCCGGGTGGAGGGCAAAGACTACTTTAACGTATGGTTACCATGTTGGAAAGAGCAATAAAGCAAGGGAAAAAACTGTATACAAAAATCCCTGGGGGGAGGGGCATTCCCCCCTTGTCCTAGAATATGAATTAGGCTTTATATGCTTATAGAATATGAATTAGGCTTTATATGCTTATCACTTTCCATATTTCTGCAGAGTGGTACGTTTTTCAAAAACTCAATAATTATAGGATAGGAAATTTCTAATATAGGAAATTTCTCTTATACTAGAATACTTTTTTGAGAGGGTGCACATATGAACTCGTTATAACCTTATTGAATGGACCAGATGGCACAATAAGTGAGTGATGTTGAATGTGATTTTTTGTTCTATTGGAGTGGGATTGAACGATACAGAATGTTTTGATATTATAAAAGAATTATCTTTAAAACCGAGTTCAATTATATTAGTAGCATTTCAATTTACTAAGAGTAAATGCAGTTCAAACTTCGCCCAAAAGATGTCAGCACCAAAATAAACTCACATGCGCTTTTAAAATAGTTTTACCTTTTTCAAGGTGCTGCCATCTGTGTAGAAAAGTTGAAAATATTCTGAATCTGGTAGTGTGCGAGGATCGACAGGAGTACATGGGCGTGTTGTGTGCCTGATTGATTTCTTTTGAAAAGAATATTGACTCTCTCTTGGCAGCAGAAGGTGGCTTCAGCAGATACGGATTCTTTTTACTCTTTTATTACTCTTTTTAAATGTACTATTACTATGCAAAAGTTTTAGAAATGTATTATACAAAAGTGCTTCAGGTTTGAATGCAAAATAATTTATATTTTCAACCTCAAATAAGGTTTTAAATAATAAAAAAGTCTCTATTTAACATTAATATATACACAAAAAATGAATATCTACATATGTATATATAAATACTCTAAGGCAGGGCTTCCCAACGTGTGGTCCGCGGACCGCTTAGGGGTCCGCCGGCTCTTTCTAGGGGGTCCGTGGCCACCTTCGAACAGCGGCTGCGGTTCCCAAGTGTTGACCCGCAGGTAGTTTAGTGCCGGTGCTCGACTTTCTGAAAACTCCGGAGGGGGGGCGGGGGTCCGCCGTGGATTTTTACCTGAAAAGGGGGTCCGCCAGCTAAAAAGGTTGGGAAGCCCTGCTCTAAGGAAACCTTTGTCTCCCTTTTGCATCACATTGCGCGAGCGGATGAGCGTGAAATTCGGCACAGTTAAAAGTTGAGGTGGTTGTGCGAATGTTAAAATTTTCGTGTAATATGCTAATGCACCGTAAAAAATTAGAGAAGTATTTTGGCACGCAGTATTTCGTGCCCAGTTGGGCGATGGTTCCATTATTGTGTCAATTTTGAAATAACAACACTAAGCTTCAGCTGTTTTATATCCTTTATTATAATAATAATGAGACGAGTTCAACAAAGTTCATATACATTTTATTAATTGTTCAGACCACGTTGTTATTAACATCACTCGGCAAGCTTCTACCGCTCTGGCTCTCTTCACTTCAGTTCTGTTCACCCTATCTCAGATCAATTCACTTCACGTCAATTTACATTATCTCATTTCACTTCACATCCCCCTTACAAGCATTTTAGCATCACCACACTGAACGGTACAAATTGCCGAATAATTAAACACAAAGAACATAAAAACACAACAATCATTACATAGATAGATTACATAAATTACATATTGGTTATATTACATTTATACAGTTAATAACAAACATAGTCATTTAAGTAGGTGGGTCTTACACATATTCTTCCAATTCTAGACCTCACTGGCTCTGGTACAGGAGGCTGGATAACTGTGGATGAACTTTCCCTGGTACTCTCATTTATTTTGGTCAAGTTCAAAATCATCAAATTCATTGTCATATGTTGGTGATTCAATTGACTTTGATATCCTTAGATGTATCCTGTTCCTCCTAACAACTTTCCCATTTTTAGTTTTGATTAAATACGAACGAGGAGATTTGTGCAGGGATATAACCCTAGCAGGTTCCCAAATCTTTGTTTTAAAATTCCAAGCCCTTATACTTTCCCCTTGTTTTAAGACTCCCAGCGAACATGCATTTTTGCCATAATATAATTTCTGATTTTTTTGCTTCAGTTTTAAAAGTTTTGGGATGCCTTTGTTCAATTTTGTGGATAATAATGCCTCTGACACAGGCAGCTTAGTTTTTAGCCTACGATTCATAAGGAGTTGGGCAGGGGACAAATTTAACTCACTTAATGGTGTGTTGCGATATTCCATGAGACTGATTAATATTTTGTCATCCCCGTTCACTTTTCTAAGTATGTTCTTAGCAATGCCCACAGCTTTCTCTGCCATGCCATTGCTTCTCGCGTACCTGGGACTAGAAAATTTAAACTCAAAGTTCCATTCCTCAACAAACTGTTTGTAACGAAGACTATTAAAAGGGATATTGTCAGATATTACATAATTTGGAATGCTATGCCCACTGAAAATTGACTTGAGCTTATTGATTACTTCGACTGCACTCTTATCTTTAAGTTGTTCTATTTCGATCCATTTTGAAAAGTAGTCTACTAGAATAAGGAAGACTCTTTTTCCAAATTCCACTAAATCTACCCCTTCTTTTTCAAAAGCTCTCTTAGGAACAGTGTGATTTATTAATGGTGCTTTGACATTTTGTTTCTTAAAAGTCTCACATATAGCACAACTGCACACAACTTCTTCAATGTCCTTAGACATGTTTGGCCAGTAAAAGATTTCCCTGGCTCTGGCTTTACATTTTACAATGCCAAAATGCGATTCATGTATCAAACTCTTTGAATGTATTATCGACAATATGTGCTCTTGAGAGAGTATCAGCCAGGTACATTTCATTTCCAGGTACATAGGTTATTTCAAAATTATACTTTAGCAATTTTAGTAACATTTTCTGCATTCTGGCAGATGTTTTATTGATTGGTTTATGCACAATTGAAGTGAGAGGTTTATGATCACTCTGAATCCTCACTTTCCGCCCATATACAAAGTTGTGGTATTTTTCCAACGAATAAACTATTGCCAAAAACTCTTTCTCAATTTGTGCATAGTTTTTCTCTGCCTCAGTAAGGCTCCTTGAAATAAATGAGACTGGCTGACCTCTCTGCAAAAGACAAGCTCCAAGTCCATCTTTGGAACTGTCACATTGTGTAATTATTTCCTCTGAAGGGTTAAATACTTTTAATACAGGAGCATTATAGAGAGCTTTTTTAATTTTATTCATTGCCTCTTCTTGCTCGAATTCCCATCTGAAGTCAGAAATATTTTTAATTAAATTCCTTAAAGGGAAAGTTATTTCTGAAGCCATGGGCAAAAATTTAGATAAATATAATTGATCATTCCCAGTAACCTTCTTATATCAGATTTGTTGTTTGGCTTAGGCATTTGTAATATAGCTTCAAATGGGCAGGGTCTGCCTTAATTCCCTCTCCACTTATAATTTGCCCCAAGTATTTAACTTCTTTTTGCTTATATTGAAATTTTTCCTTATTAAATTTTATATTCATTTCTCTTGCTCTATCAAGTACCATGCCCAATGTTTTGTCATGACTTTCTAGATCATGTCCTGTCACTATTAAATCATCAAAATAAATCTCTACTCCCGGTATATCCCCAAATACTTGTTGGATACGTTTCATGAAAACTTCTGGAGCTGAAGAAATGCCAAATGGTAATCTATTGAATCTGTATCTTCCAAAGGGTGTGTTGAAAGTGTATAACTCTGAGCTTTTTTCATCCAGCGGAATTTGCCAAAACCCCTCTTTTAAGTCGAGTACAGAAAACACCTTTTTACCTTCTAAGCGGCTTATAATATCATCAGCTGATGGTTTTAAATGGTGCTCTCTTTTTAGAACTTTATTTAAGTCCCTTGGATCAAGACACAGCTTCAATTTACCATTTGGCTTTTCAACCACTACCAGACTCTGGACCCAATCAGTCGGTTTGTTTACTTTTGAAATTATACCCTTTTCCTCTAGTAGAGCTAAAGTTTCAAACAATTGATCATGAAGTGTTTGTGGAACTCTCTGTGGTGGATGTACAACAGGGACAGCCCCTTCCTTTAATGTTATGTGGTACGGCTCTCTAGGAAATTTCCCCAACCCATCAAACACATCTTTATACATTTCAATTACTTTATGTTTCTCCTCAGTTATTACATCAATTCTTTGAATTATTTTAAATTGAGTACAGCTGGGTAACCCGAGTATAGGTTGTACATTCTTATCTATCAGAAAAAATTCAATTGGTACATCAACATAATTATCAAAAGAGCATTTTAACACTACCTTACCTGATGGTTTGAGTCTGTTATTGCCATAACTCAAGAGAACAGTATTACTACTTTTGATACACTCATTTTGTTTTAGAGCACTGAATACAGATGTTGGTAGCACATTAGTTTCAGCCCCTGTACCAATCTTGAATGATACTCTGTTGTTATTTATTGTTATAACTTTTAGCCATTTTATGTCACTAATATGCTTAACAGAAACAGAGTCAATATACAGTCCACTGTCCTCATTCTCAAGTTCATTAATTTCAGTTTTGGAAGTGCACATGGCAGCAAAATGGTTCCTTTTCTTGCATTTCAGGCAGCTTTTTCCATATGCAGGACATTCAGCTCGCTGATGAGTGATCCCACATCTCTTGCACTGAAAGGTGTTGTATGCAGGTGATTTTGGGATATAGGATTAGACAGTTACTGCAATGATTACGAATTACTTTGAGTGTTCCTGTAAATTATGCTATATTCATGAATTTAAGCCTATGTTACTCAGGAATAGTGTGGCTTTCAGTGAAAAGATCTATAGAATCGATTCACTGGTTACAGAGATGTCCATATAGCGCCATGTGCTAGAATTTTTGAGTGTCCCTGTAAAGCCCATATCAGACGCTTAAAAATACACGTCAAACTACACAGACAACTAGTTTTTCGTGACTTGTTTGGCAGGGTAAAGGGTTATAATTTAGTTGCCGTAGTTGGAGAAAATATGTGAGTACGGCACTCTGTATTTGGCGCACTATCTCGTGATTGGCGATTAGGGGAAAGGTTGAAGGTAGAATCGACAAAACATAAAATCAGGTGTGATAAAAAGAAAACGCATGTCACACCTCTGAAATTTTAATGAAATTTTGGACAAAGAATTTTTTTTATTTATATTAAAAGGGAAAATGAAATTAGAAATAACGATCTCTTTCTACAAGATAAAAAAAAGTAAATAAATAAAGTATTAATTTTTGAAATGTGATTTAAGGTGTTCGAAAGATTAATGCTTTTGAATCCCTATCACGTAATTGCCCTTGCCCTATGGACCTGTGAGGTAATCAGGGCTTGCTTTGAGGACTATGCGCGCTCTTTTGCTCAAAATTATCTTCGAAACATTTTCAGAATTATCATTTATTTACATAATGTTTTTAATGCAGGGTCTTCAAATTTTTCTGTCCCATAAAAAAAAGTATTTACATACCTTCCGAAATCGTGAAAAAATCTTTAATACGCTTATTCTGTTTGCGCTGCGTGGGGGCAACAATGAGGGCAAGGATTCCCCTTCAGTGACGAGCGTTGCTGACACGTATTGTCAAAGTATTATAGAAAATAGGGCTATCTTTTGTTGTGTTTATACGACACCATAACCAGATATGTGCAATTTTGGGCCCATGGGCTGTGCTAAAAGCTTCGGAATAATCTGTTACTTAGGAAGGGTCACCCTAATTTAGGTTTGTCCCGGCTGACGCAGACACTAGTTGTTGCAATGCGTCTGTACAATAATGAAAACAAACGGCCAAAACACAAAACCACACACAGCTTAAATTATAAAAAAAATCTCACTCTAAATGAAAAAGGTGAATAATAAATAATTTAAAAATGTAAAAAATGATATTTTTCATGAACATTCAATACCCCTGCTGTAAAGTAGGGGTATTGTAGGTTCCCATACTGTACAGTATGAGAACATGGAGCACGTCCTTCGAAGATTGCTTTTACCGTCTTTACTCGCGTAACAGTCACCCCCTCGTTTTGAAACAGAAAAAATCAAAATCGTCAAAAAATTTTCCTCGCCTAAAACTCGCAGTCACTTTTTTGATTGTCATTTGTGTCTGTAAAAGTATTACTATAAAAAGAAACATGCCTCTTTTTTGTGTGTACAATTGAAGAAAAGATTATTTAATATTCGACAAATAAACTGGAAACATTTGGTCAGTTAGTTATTTTATAATAATACCAGTAATGCTTTATTTAGCATTGGAGTTTCCAATATTAAATATAGTAGATTTCTCCTCATAATAGTCGCACCTAGACTTTCTCCATGAAATACTGGCCAAAAAAAGTGCGTGTATTACACGAGTAAACTCGGTAATTGCAGTCCATAAGTACTTGTGCATCAAACCAGGAATTATTATTTTTATGAAGTAAAAAACTAAAAGACTAATAACTCTTTTAGAAAAAATTAGAAAATGTTATTAAAATTACAAGACGTTCTTGTCAGACCCAACGAATAATATTTTACATTAGTAGAAAAGCGCAATATGAAAATGCATTTTCCTAATTGCATAAATTTAATTTTCAGCTATTTAAAAAATAGTAATAAAAATACAATATATTATTCTTTTCAAAAGAAAATGAAAAATAAATAAATGAAGGAGATTTAATGCTTCAATAATTCGGCTCAGTTTCAATACAGCTGTAAAATTCGCATAATCGGCCATCTCCATAAGAGAATGCCAAATTGCCGCCATCGTTAAATAAGGAGTGCCCCTGATTGGCTGAAGGCAAAAAGTTGCCCCAACTCGCATAACCTTTCCCATGCTAGTCGGAAAAAATTGCGTGTGTCGAACATCAGTATCACACATGGGGTTTTCCCCAACTACAGGCGGTAAAACCAACGCCCCCTAGAGAGGAAAGCCGCGGCGCTAACTTGTGACGTCACACCGAATAGGTAAAGCATTTCTACTGGGTTTCTCCTCTCTCCCGCGGCCGCTGAGAGGAACTTAGCTGGGAAGTTTCCAATCAGTCTTTCATTAAAAGGGGTTGGATGTTTTTAACTGCATTTAATTTTGTAAATGCAGAATATAAAATGTAATATACATTGCTTGACATAGATTAAATTTACTGATGCGTGATATACACGGTATATATACAAAAATTTTATTAAAAGAATAAAGATGTATGCAAGGAAAAACTTTTTATACCTTTCAACTTTAATGAAGTGCTTCCATAGTTAAAAAACTCCAGCTTCTTGGCAAGTGACCAGCTGCATTTTAGCCTTGAGGCATAACAGTAAATAATATTTATGCCCCAAAGGTCAAAACATAGCTAGATAAATTGACTAACTTCCTCAGATGATTTACTAAAACTGATAATAAAACATTGACTATATATTAATAACGCAACTTAAGGGTATTACATGTGTATTATATTTTATATTCTGCATTTACATCGGAGGGGGTGGGGTGGGGAGTGCTGGATATCCCTCTTAACCCTTTTTTGCATTTTTGGCCATTGGTGCATAAATGCCCCATTACGTTAAATATTTTTTATTAACACTATTTTTCACTAATATTATTTAACTATTTCCAAGAGTTTTGAAGACATTTATAAAATATCAGTAATTTAACTGAAGTAAATACTTTCTGTTGAGAAATTTTCAAAATACGCTGCTTTTCAACTTAATCGTTATTGACAAATTCGACTTTTTAAAAGTGTGTAATTATTCCCCTTGAGATTAATAATATGTTTTTATAATGGATTAAAGTCACAAGTTTTTAAAATTGAGTTAAACAAATGTCATAAAAAAACTAAATTTTTTAAATTTGAATATGCGAAAATATAGGCCAATGATGTATGCAAGGAAAAACTTTTTATGCTTCTTACCTTTCAACTTTAATGAAGTGCTTCCATAGTTAAAAAACTTCAGCTTCTTGAAAAGTGACCAGCTGCATTTTAGCCTTGAGGCATAAGAGTAAATAATATTTATGCCCCTAAGGTCAAAACATAGCTAGATAAATTGACTACCTTCCTCAGATGATTTCCTAAAACTGATAATGAAACAATGACTATATAGACATGCACCATTTTTTACTTATATATTATTTTTCATGCATGAAACATTTTTTGTATCTTAATGAGTGTAATTTAAGCATATTTTAATATTAAAAATAATATCACATTTTATAAAATTTCCATGCTTGGCCTGAAATGGATTAATTTTGGCTTAAAATGTTCGCATATAAAGATGAATTAAAGAAAAGAAAGAGGAGAAAAACAGAGTTTAAAATTTTTGTAGTTGAAAAAACATGCATTAGAGAGGCAATATGAATAAATAAATTTGGCTTAAGTCTACAGCTGAACCTCAAACTTATTAATCAAGGAAAACATTCAAATATATCATGGGGGATAACAACTTTCAAAATTATCCACAAATACCTAATTTTCGACATTCTACATATCCCATGTTTGCTATCCTATAAAAAATTGTACATTTTAAAATAACACACGAAAACGAGACTATTTTCACAAATTCACAAACACAGGACCCTGGTAAGAAGATCTTCATTGAATGGTATTTTCAAATTCACAAAGTTTTGAGTTAAATTTTCAGTTTCACAAAAACAGGACTTTGAAAAGTCTGGACCGACCCCTGTATTATAACATCCAGATTCATTAAGCACATAATAGCATGACTTAAAAAGTAAAGGATAAAGCTATTAAAATAATCTCAGAAATAAGGATTTATGTACTTAATATAGATATTAATTATACACATTTTCATACTTATGCTAATGTTTACCACAAGACATATATTCTCAGATATATAGCGTAATGTATATATATATATATATATACACACACACGCACATAATATATAAGAAGTTATGTTTTTGTCATCAGTGAAGAAAACTGCTAGCAACACTAGGAAAATCACATTTTTAGAACACTGGCAAAAAAAAAAAAAAGATCTGCTGTATTTATTTTAGTTTAATGTAATATAATATAGTTCATTTTATATAAATAAGAGAAAACATTCAGTATAATTTATCAGCATATACATTAGACTTAACTAACAAAAGCATACAGCAATAAAAATAATCTTGCTCTATTATGCATCCTAAAAATAAACCTATTAATAAATATTAACGTGCATATAATAATTATAAATATCTTTATGCACATGTTAATGTTTACTACAGCACATGCATTTGCACAAACATGAATCTTAATAATGAATAATGTTACAAGCACAAAACTCTCAGAGATAGTTGTTTTGTGTTCAATAAAAGTTTTTCAATTTTCATAAAGAGTTTTTTTTTTTATGCGTGTTCAGTTACATCATTTCCTAACTTTGTAAAAGTAAACACATTAACTGAATTATCATAATTAGCAGTTTTGATGCTAAATAGATCTTTCAAGTTTTAAACAAGTCTTACAAATTTTTTTTACAAAACGAAATCGGAACTGGTGCAATGCTCTAAACGATCCTTGAAATTTTGTGTTGCATTAAATTCGATACTGTACAGGCATACACTTACAAAGATTAAGATATCATTGTAAAACATTGTAGGAATGATGTAATTAAACTCAGAAATTAAGCCATGTGTACAGTTTGAAAACTGTATTCTACGCGATCTACACATATGTTATACACACGCAAATATACCAAGTTTAAAATAATATAAATATGCATTTTATATACCAATTAATCAGTCAAAAGTAAATATAATAAGATTAAAACAAAACATACCTTAGAATGTTGTGCTGGCGTAAAATCCTTTCTTAGGATCACTTTCAGCCACTTTTTTAAAAGTTTTCTTCTAGTGGAAATCCAAATAATTGTACTTTTAGGGTTCCCGAATAATTACCGCGGAACATAGGAACACGGCAAACACACACCATTTTATATCTTGCGAAATACACTAATTACATTAAAATTTACACTGAAAAATGAAGAACAGATGCGAAACACGAGGCTCTAACTTTGTCGAAAAATGTTAGCACGTGCACGCAAGTGAAAATACTCGCCGGGACCTGTTGAAGAATCGCGGGAATGTTGTCACACCAGTCGTACGTCAGAAATCCCCCGAAAACAGGTACAACGATAATCAAGAGTAGTTCTTACAAAGAATATAAATACCCGTTCTTACCCAGTCTGTGTGACGTCACATCGTTTAAAGGGACCCGTGTCGTGGCCTTCCTCTCTAGGGGGCGTTGGTCTGCCCTGGATATCCGGTATCTGTAAACGCCCCCCCCCCCCCCCCCCACCGATCCATAGAAATATAAATCTGTATGGCGCGAATGATTCGGATGTACGTGTACAAGTGTTCAGAAAAAAAAAAGAAAAAATTCCAACTCCCACTAAATACTAGAACTGTAGTATGGTAGTAAAAAAGGGGGAAGGGTGGTGGTCTACTGTGGGTCTTCTCCATAAACAAAAAAACATCGCTGATAAGGAAGGACAGGACTTGCAGGGGGTACAGTCAGAAGGCACATGCTATTTCCTATTACAACTTCCTGGTTTACACCAGTCCACAAAATTACTGAGAAAGCAATAGATAAAAAAAAAAAAAAAAAAAAAAAAAACAAGAACACCCCTCGAATCTACAATGAATTTTTCGTTTTTGTTGGTTTATCCAGTTAATTTCTAAATCTGTGCTAAACCGTGAACTGCACACTCGTTTTCATTTATTATTGTCTTTTCTTTAGGAGTTACGTTTAAGTTTCATTTTAACTAGATTAGGGGGACTTGTAAATATACAATTTTGTGAACTGTGTATACGTTTCTATGTATGTAAAATTTTATGTTTAAATTTTATTTATGGTATCTAATTACCAAAAAGGGTTAATAATACAAGACCTAATCAAAGAACCGAAGGTATGTTTTACTTTTATTTTCTTTCTCTTACTTAGATGTAATATAAAGCAATAAATAGTTGAACATGTATGTGTATTACAAAAATTAATTTTATGCGTGATTTTTTTTCCATGAATCGTGATGAAACCAAAAGTTTATTTTTGTAAAAGTTACAATATTGTATAATCTCGAAGAAAATAGAAACAAATAAGAATGCCAATTTTCTTTTAAAATGATAATCTGGCGCTCTTGGGAAACATGTCATATTCTGTTCTCATTCAGTATTTTAAACTTTATTGTTCTAAAGTTAAAAGAAATGTTTCAAAATAGCTCCTTTTTAATAATTGCTTTACATTTTCGGAGGGGGACCTCCTCAAATACTCCCCTGGTAGTTGTTAATTAGAGCAATAGTTTTTCTAATTAAGATATCAATAGTTTTCTCTAATTAGGATATAAATATTCTTAAATATAAATGTAATGCAAACTGAATCTGTTAGCAAAATTTGTCTCCTAAAAGTAGCGACTACATTTCGAAAGTAGTGTAGCTAACTACATTTGTCAAAAAGTAGTTGTAGTTGTAGTTAACTACATTTTTCGAAAAGTAGCTGTAGTTGTAGCGCGCTACAAAAAAAAAGTAGTTTTTCCCACCACTGCCCCTTGGTAACATTTGCTACGGGCCCCGCGCTGTCTTAATCCGGCACTGCGTTGCGGACTGCGTCACTGTTAGAAACACCATTTTATATGGTGTAAATTTATTCCTTTTGGAAAGACAAGGTTGTCCTCCCCCGCCCCCCCCCGGATACGCCCTTGCTTAGCATAAACAGCAAAATTAACACAAATTTTTAATGTTCTTACTAATGGTTGTGAATAGTAATTTAAAATATCCTAATTAATATAAAAGTTTAATAAAAATAGTATAACTTTGAGCTTTTTAAGTACTGTTTAAGTTTTATATTTTAGCTAAATTTTCAAGCACTTCCAAAATATTTTAACTGATTAAAGAAACATCTCATGTTTTAACAACCCTTTCTAATTCCAAATTAATTATTGTTCGTGTGTAAGTTATTTACGCAGTTTTCATTAGTCATGTAAATTGTACTTTGAAATAAGTGGCTTTTTCTTATCCTTCATCTCAGTACATCTTTATTTCAAAGCATAATTTACAACACAATATTTAGACACATATACATCCACATCCCAGGTAGCACACATACGTTGGGGCAACGTATGAATGCATACGTTGGGGCAACGTTGAAATGACACGTTGGCTTACGGTTATCCAACGGTTGGCAATTGGTTATTTCTTACGTTGGGCCAACGTATGCTCTAACGTTTTGCCAACATATTTCCAACTGTTGGGCTAACGTATGAATGCATACGTTGGGCTAACGTATAAATACATACGTTGGGCTAACGTATTAATGCATACGTTGGGCTAACGTATTAATGCATACGTTGGGCTAATGTATTAATGCATACGTTATGTTAATGTATAAATGCATACGTTGGGTTAACATGTAAATGTATACATTGGGACACCGTAAAATCTGTATGTTGTCACTCTATTATCCAACTGTTGGAAATTGGTTATTTTTAACATATAGCTATCATAATTGTTAACCGTTACATTTATAAGTTAAGTTTCATATTTTAGGCCAATGCAGAAACCTAATGTTGGATAATTATATTTGACGAATATTTGACAAATTGATGTGCTATTTCATAACATTTCTATAGATATATGAAAAACTGTCAAATTTGAAATTAAAGTTTTTAATTATTTTACTAACAGCAAATGCAGTGACAGATTCAGATAAGTTTTAAGGGACGGTAGATATGTAGAACGAAGCATATTATCAAATAGTCACATTTTTTCTTTCATCAAATATGGTTCCACCTCAACAGTGGGTTTCTGTGCGCTTAGGAGAAGGGCGAGCGGACACCCCACCCCCCCTAAAAAATACTTTTGTCGACAAAATTGTCAGTTGCCAAAGGACTGTCAGCAAATTTTAGCTTTGATCACCAATCTGTAAAATGCTCAGTGTATAAATTACCAGTTCTGCCGAATGTTTATTATAAGTTATACTATATCATGAACATAGTCTTGTTACGATTTTCCTTTTAGTGAGTTTTGTGCCAGTAAACAAGTCCCTTTTGTCCCCTCAAGCCAACTTCATTCCAGATCATGTAATGCAGTGTGTATTTAAGACAAACATGCACATTAAGTATCTGCCTGGCTCTAGTCCCGTCACTTACAGAAATGTGTTATTTTCAAATAGTAAACGATCTGTCAAGTTACAAACATATATTACTCTGTAGAAAACTAACCTATTTTGCACTATGAGGAAAATTAATATTGCAGGTGCAACTTATGAACTGTTTAAAAAAAAGGAGGGGGGAGAGATCGGAAGCAGGAAAATATTTAGAAGGTCCTTTCAGAAGCTATCCTTTACAGTTTTAGAGAACCAGGACGGCAGGCAAACCAAAATCATAAAAACTTTTCGAATTAATTAAAAGAAAAAACATATAACGTTAAAGGAAAGAATGCTAATTTTTTGAAATATGATTCATATACCTCCTTGTCCTTTGACAGTTAATTTTGTAAAGTGTCTCTCAAAACATCTGAAAATTTACTCTGTTGAAACTTTTGTAAGGAGGCTTAATCTCTTTTTTTTTTTTTTTTTTTTTTTTTTAAATATTCATGTGGAGAAATCCAATAGGAATATAAAGTCACTGAAATCATTCTTTACTAAAATATTTATTTATTATTTTTTACATTTATTTCAATTTACGTAATTTTTTAGATTCTTAATTTTTAGTTTGCCCGAATAAAATTGGTATGGAATACAATGCCATTTCGTAGTTCTATTTTTATTTTCAGTTAACTGTAGATATTGACTGCAAAGTAAAAGAAAAAAAAAATATTGCATGCGTAATGCATATGCATTACGCATGCAAGTATCAACACACGGGTGCATCTATATTATCTGACTATGAGAAAGATATCAGTACAACAGAATGTATTAGTGATGTTGCTTACACGCTATAGCACATAAAATGAAAACTCTCAGTCACCGCGTATTACTTAAAGAGCTACTGATATTTTTCATTCAACTAAAATACGCAGTAGAAGAGACTTGTCAAAGCAATAAAAATGCTTTTTCTTCCAGTACTCTCAGAGAGTATTTGATTGCATATAGATTATGTATTTTTCTCCATAAAATTTGAGTCCTGTAGCATATAACAGGTGTAGATACAAAAATCTCTTCTAAAATAATAAATAAATAACAAAATGAAGTTGGTAAATATAGATATATATATATGAACTGTAAAGTACTATAACACATTTGTAAAATATTTAAATAACTGAATTCTTAAAACTGTAAAATATTTTATACATACCTTTAACAACAAAACAATTTTGATGCACAAATTTAAATCCTTGTTGTTGATTAACCACTGTGAACCAACGAGATTTCAAAATTGAAGTAGTGTTAGTTTAATAACTACTTCTAAATCTGAAATCTCATTAGTCATTATAATCTTGTAAAATATAAGCACGGCTCAAGTTGATTTTATTTCAGAATAAACTTATTAGGAGAAAACAATTGTGTCCAATTTTACCTTCCCGACTGTTGTACAACTATCAGCAAATAAAACTTTATTATTAAGCTGTCTAGCATTGTTTAGTAATCCAAAACGCATCTTTTAATAAGCACGGTGCAATTATACATTTATTACCATAGCTCCATAGTAAGTTGTTTGTTTACATACTTTGAAGATCGTTAGGCTTATGGACAATCGAACTATAATCAATGCATCAATAATAATAGTTATCGTGATTCAAGTTACTACGAACCTATGCAACGAATAAAATTTACAGAAATATAGCTGAAAAGATAAATATTCGTTTCAGATTTCAACTATCAATCACTTTATAAAAGTGTATCAACACATCATCTTTGACGGAACGGCGAACGGACATGAATCTCATGATGAATCTATCGCTTCCCGGTTTCCTGAATGTGTGTCTCTGCGCATGCGCAATGGTACGGTTGCCCAACACAACATTCAGCCATCCGATGGCCAACGGTTGTTTTACCTACGGTTGCCCAACACAACATTCAGCCATCCGATGGCCAACGGTTGTTTTACCTACGGTTGCCCAACACAACATTCAGCCATCCGATGGCCAACGGTTGTTTACCAACGGTTGCCCAACACAACATTCAGCCAACCGATGGCCAACGGTTGTTTACCAACGGTTGCCCAACACAACCTTTAGCCAACAGAATACCGACATTTCCATATGGACATCCAACGTTTGCCCAACGTAACAACCTTGTGCCAACCACCTGCCAGCAATAATCCAACGTATGTGTGCTAGT
Source organism: Cheiracanthium punctorium (assembly GCA_038373885.1). NCBI lineage: Eukaryota > Metazoa > Arthropoda > Arachnida > Araneae > Cheiracanthiidae > Cheiracanthium > Cheiracanthium punctorium. The sequence continues at coordinate 22,154 of JAWZYV010018977.1, forward strand.
TGGGATCGTAAAAAAACAGATATATTATAGTTTCGAAATCGCAAATTATTAGTAATAATGAATGTAGATGTCGCTACCATGTAGTTCTGTCGGTTACAGTCAGTTAGAAAGAAAGATTTAAATCTATTCTAATAATCATATTTTTAAATTAAAGTATTCAAAATAATTATTTACTGTAAGCATTAATTTTTAAGCAGTTTTATATATGCCAATCATTTGAGTATTTTGTCTGTCTGACTTTAAAGAGAAACAGTAAACAAATAGATTACCATATGCAGTTCCTGCAGCCAGTAAAAATATTCAACACTCTGATTAAATTTTTTAATTTAAATATTCTGAGTAATTATTTGCAGTAATCAATAATTTTTAAACAATTTTATTCTGAAAAAGTTAGTGTATGGATTTAATGTAACTGTATAATTCGCGGTAAAAACATAAACAAAGTTCTAGAGATGGGCGGTTCGACTCATTTTACTGATTCGAATCTCGACTCACTCACTACTTCGATGATTCGAATCTCGAATCTCAACTCACTCACTACTTCGATGATTCGAATCAGTGATTCGAATCTTGAATCGATAAAACAACTAAAGAAATTTTCCCTCTCTCTGCGCCGAAAGCCGTACTATTTAAACACCCTACACCCATTCATCGGGTTTCTTCTCCGCTGAGTTCTCGGGCAGTTTGCATCTCTCTCTCCTTGCTCCAGTAAAACTAGTGTTTAAACTGCCCGAAATGAAAATACAGGGGAGCTTCGTATGACCCCCTGGGCCTGTAAGATTAAAAGGTTAAGTTTGGTGTCAAAGTATTCGAAATTTTATGTATCGATGGGGTTAAACGTCTAGGGGGGTCGAGAATCAATAGAAACACGCTCCGATGGATAGTTTCCGAGATATACGTTAATTAATTATGGTAATTAGACTAATTAACCATGATTGAGGCTTAAAAGGACTGCAAACATGTAGAAATTGGCTCTGGGATGGTTTCCAGACTTTGGAGTTGCCGCCGGAGGAGGCTAGTGTTTAAAATGCCCAAATTGAAAATATAGGGGAGCTTCGTATGACCCCCTGGGCCTGTAAGATTAAAAGGTTAAGTTTGGTGTCAAAGTATTCGAAATTTTATGTATCGATGGGGGTGTACACCTACGGGGGGGTCGAGAATCAATAAAAACGCGCTCCGATGGATAGTTTCCGAGATATACGTTAATTAATTATGGTAATTAGACTAATTAACCATGATTGAGGCTTAAAAGGACTGCAAACATGTAGAAATTGGCTCTGGGATGGTTTCCAGACTTTGGAGATGCCGTCGGAGGAGGCTAGTGTTTAAAATGCCCAAATTGAAAATATAGGGGAGCTTCGTATGACCCCCTGGGCCTGTAAGATTAAAAGGTTAAGTTTGGTGTCAAAGCATTCGAAATTTTAAGTATCGGTGGGGTGTTGAGTCTAGGGGGGGTCGAGAATCAATAAAAACGCGCTCCGGTGGATAGGTTCCGAGATATACGTTAATTAATTATGGTAATTAGACTAATAAACCATGGAACTGTTTTTTCTGCGCTGAGAGAAGAAATTTTTTGCCATACAAAATGTATATTCTTCACTACATTATCATATACACGTATACATATATATGAGTTGCAGTAGTCATAACCCCCCCCCATGAAAAATTTCTGGCTATGCCCCTGGCCGGCCTGTATTTTTGCCCTTTATCGAATTCGAGATTTCACTGAAATGAAAATGGGAATATCGGATATTTGATGTTGAAATAAAACCGATATGTCGATTTTTGGCCCAGTCCTACTGAGGGGCTGCTGCCCCCCCCAAAAAAATGGGACCCTTTACTTAGCTTACAATTGAACTTTATCTTTAAATTTGATACCCAGCCCACCCCGAAATAAAATCCTGGCTACGCCACTGTCAATAACACTAACTACTCCACTGCTTTAGACCCTATTTTGTATTTCTCTGAATTACGAAAGAAAATAAAATCATTCCCCTTAAACGAAAAACAAGGTAAAAAAAAAAAAAAAAAAAAACGAAATCTGCTGCAATAAAGCGAAATGTTATTTTGCTTACTACAAAGTCCTTTTGTGAGAGCGCTTATTACCGCCCCTGTATCCTTCATTAAAAGTGTCAAGCACAATCCTAACTTTATTTCATTCTATTTCCCTTCACATGAAAATCCGCCACCATGTAAACTTAACGTTCCGTTTTTTTTTTTTTTTTGAGGGGGGGGGGGGCAGGGGGACATATATTGAAGTTAAAAGTAGAAAAGGGATGTTTCATTAAATTTTAAACAAATATTAAATCAGCCAGACAAGTTGGAAGGAGGGATTTTCTTAATTTTTTTTTCGGGGGGGAGATTGACCCCTCTTGCCCTTAGGAAGTAACGCCTATGCCCCCCGCCAAAAGCAAACGATGTTCGACCCACTCCACACCCACAGACAGATAAAACTTTAAATCCGACCACCAACCAAGAAATGAAACACCAAAGATTCGAAAAAAAAACTTCAATTAAATGTTCTTTTAGATGTTAAGGTTTCGTCTATCAAACCATTAAAATACTAGGCTATATAAATAAAACTTTGATGAAGGTAGGAATTTTAAAAAAAGAGGAAGAATTGAGAGGCCTGCATTTACTGTTTCAAATCATCTATCGACTCAGAGTCGTAAAGAGTCGAAAAGAGTTGAAAGAGTAAGGGAAAATAAGTTTTTCTTCCCTTCGCACTTGGAATGTATTTCCCTTGAGGGCTTGAGATTCGAATCAGTAGAGAGTGAGTGTAAAGACTGAGCCACTTAGTCCCAAGATTCGAATCACTGATTCGACTCATCGAATCATTGGCCATCTCTACAAAGTTCTATTGTTTATTATGAAGTAGAAGGACAGCAGCACGGACTAAGAGGCATGTTTGTACGTGGCTTCCCTTTCTCCTTTTCCCTTTTCATTTTACTCGTACTTTATAATTTCTTAAGCTTTAACACTTCTTAACACTTTTCTTTTTCTTCTATCTTAATATTTTGTACCATTGGGGTACTGGAACGACTAAGACAGCCACTTGTGCTTAAAGTCTCGAGGCTCTGCTACGGAAATAAGCCAAATTTATTTTTTTATCTAATGAATATTTTTCCAATTGCAAATATTTTGATCTCAATATATGATTTTTAAAAATTTCCTTTCGTTCTTTTCTTTAAAGAGGGATATTCCTAACGTGACCATTTATTTTTTCATTCAAAACGGGGCATCTACTACTTTTTGGCCGTATATTCTCTGTGGATTGAAGAGAACTCGGGAAGGGGTCTATAAAATGTTTTCAGTGTCATCAAAATTTTTTTTATTTTTAAATGTCGAGCTAGATTATTTTACTTAATCATTCAAAAGTTCTTTAAAATTAAGCTCAGGTTAGGGGAAAATATTTTGTTACATCAAAATTTAGTTTTGTTTGATTACTAAAAAATATTTTTTTTAAATAGAATTTTTTATATTTAAATAAAGATTT
>JAWZYV010018978.1:0-25560 GCA_038373885.1 Cheiracanthium punctorium
TGCCCAAAATTCATGCACCTCGTTTCAGAAATTACTTCATCATCACATCACATTACGGCATACATTTTGACTTTTTAACTCATTACATGTAAAGCAATTTGAATAATTTTTGTATATTTTTCAGCACTGATATCTACACATATTTATTAATTGTCTGTTATAAGGTGTGGTGAAACCTACAAGTCGTACTTCTTTCGAGTACAAGGTAGTACAGTATCGTCTAGTAATTCTAACACTCAAATTTTGAAAGCAACACACTTTCTGAAAGCTCTAATTAAAAAAATTAGATTTTGACCTTTTTTGCCCCATGATAGAAATTCAATATATATATATATATGCCATAATTTTGCCCAAGTTTTGTCTTATTAATTAGTTGCGGCCACCTTTTTTAAAGCCAAACATTGAAAATTTATTTTTTGGCGAAATGTGAAGTTGGCATCCCCCAAATACGAATTATAACATGAAATTTATGTGTGAGTTTTGCCCAACCATTACATAGTTTTGCCACCTTTCTTGAAGCCGAAAATCTAAAACTTCCGAAAACTTCTTTTCTTTCTTTTTTGGTAGCGATTTCGTCACCATTTCTCAGTTTTCTCTCTGTCTTCTTGGCATTCATCTTCTCACTGCCATTCATGGCAATTTCTTCCCTCTGCCTCTTTTGGCTTTATTCTTCACACTGCCTTTCGACTTTTTTAAGACTTGCTTTTTTGTCAGCCCGACTTTTTTTTTTTTGTTTGTTTGTTTGTTTGTTAACATCACTTCTCTTGGTCTCGACCGAGCAACCCGCTCTTCGTGGGCGGGGGGAAAGCGGGTCGGTCCCCAATCCCTCTCTACGTCCTCTACTTGGTGTTATCGGCATGTCCCTCTCTCTCTTCACTTTATCTTCATTTTCTCGGCCCGACTTTTTTTCGAGCCGAATTCGATTTTACGTCCCGGTCATCTTTTGGGGTATTTTCTAACACAAGATCATCAACAACACACTTCAATTTTCACGCTGGAGGTAAACATGTGATGCATGTACTCCATTAACTCCCCCCCCCCCCTTCGGTTCGGTTCAGAAAGAGTAATGGTAACACTAGCAGTTTGGTATTAGTAAGTAGCATAAATTATCTGTGTGTAACCATTGATAGTTTTTTTCTATTTTATTCTTCACTGAAGTTTAATATTTAACCGGTTTTCCTTATCCTTACTTTTATTTACACATTCTAGTTCTTATATTATTAGATGAGTTTGTATTGTAAGTTAATTTTTAACATTTTCAAAAATCGGTTATCATGCCATCATATTACATTTTCATTTTATCCTTTTTCTTATTTTATGAAAATTTATCATTTAAATTTTATCATTGAACAATTCTTTCATACCTAGTTAAATAATTCATCATTCCTTTAATTAATAAAATTTTTAAGTTTCCGCCGTTATTAGTATAAGTGCATTAGTGTTTTTCCTTATATGAAATTTGTAAAATGAAAACTTGTATACAGCTGTGACTTGCTACCTTGGATACAACTCTCTGAGCTAAATATGAGTTAAAATTCTCTGAAAAATACCAAAGTAACAGTGACTTAATGACCACTTTTCTGCTGTTTTTTTTTTTTTTTTTAAATTTCATGGATCCTATTGCATTCGTATTTTATATTCAGATAGGAGGTAAAATAAATAGTGCGGTATTTAATGTACGTCCCCCCCCCCTCCCCCTAGAGGGAACAAAATGCTTTAGCGGACGTTTAAAGCAGTATCCTAATCGTTCCCCGGAATTCACCCCGTAAAATAATTTTACCTTGTTAATTAAGATAGTGCTAGTATCAACCAGACACAAGATTTTACTACTAAATACTGCTTCTTGGGTGTGTCAGAAGATGCACCCAAGTCCGCCCACCTCACAAGTTAGTTCCTCCCTTACGTGTGTCATATAGAAATTTCGTTTTGGGGGGAACTTATTGAACAAAACAACTCGTTGTTGTAGGTGATCGGGATTATCTAATAAAGTTTATTTGTTCTATGTAAAATATACAATAAAGCAAAACGTTACCCTAAATTCAAAATATTGTGGGTATGTTGAGGGAGGGTTACTGAAGTCTTCTAGGCCCTCCCCTGGCTTATAAAGTCCCACCCTCTAGCTAGAATTTTCTTTAAATTTTAGACTACATACTCAATAATAAAGCAAAAAGTAGAGACGTACAAGATAGAAACAAAGTCTTCACTATATACAGGGTGAATCTAAACTCTTGGGCAAAACTTTATGGGGCGATAGGGCACATAATAAGAAATCAGAATCACATAGCAATGTGGAGTCGGCAACTTCTTCATGTAGCTGTTAATAATCACTTCGAAAAAAAGTGCCGAGACAACAGTGCGCTTTCCGACCATAGTTCTGTCAGAACACAACTACTAAGATTGCTTTTGTTATTCTTGTTAAAATGTATTTAAATAAAATAAACTGACGTTTTTTGGGGGAAATTTAGCTTTCTCTCAATTCAAATGCTTTAAAAATTTTACATGTATTTTTTAAATGTATTTTGCTTTTTTTTTAAATTCAGAAGTATTTTGTATTTTAGTGTTTGAATCAATGTATTCTGTATCGAAAATATATTCGGTGTATTAAGTCTGGTGTATGGTTTATAATTAAGGTCGTATTGTAACTTTAGCGTCGAAGTATATTATTATAGAATTCGATAAATTATAATTGTATGGGGGCAGATGAAGATTATGATTGAAAATTTGGTCGTAAACATTGGAAGTTTTAGAAGCACTACTATATACCAGCTTTTTTTTTAACCTAGTTTTTGTGACACCTCAAGGATCGTATTCAGATATAAAGGAGTTACAATTCGTTTTAAAAAAAAGATCCGTATGCGGAACGTCTTTTTATCGAATAAAATATTTTAATGTATAACCAAGAGTGTGACAGAATGTAATAAATATTACCAAGCAAACAAAAAGGGTAGTTAAAATAATTAATTATTAATTAGGTCGTTAAAATTGGTTTTGTTTTCCATTTAAAAGTTTTTACTATTTCTGAAAATCCTCATTGACAAACACACAGCTATTAATTATTTTCTAGTGATAGTAAAGCCACCATAGACAAGAAGCCGTTTTTGCATAAACGCCGAAAGAATGGACGTTCTCAAAAATTTTGCGTTCATTATGAAAAAGGGTGGGGGAGGCAATTTTCATAACTGTTTGGCATTTAAGGGGTCGAAACAATAAAAGGTTGAGAAACGATGCTGTCTACATACTATTAATCACGGAAATCCCGAGTTACAGTAAACTGAATAAGCTGTGATTATATGAAGACGCTCCCCTGGCCTTTTTCGACGCAGCTGCCGTCCAAAAAGGGTCTCTAGATCTGTGGCACGTGATGAACGTTTCGATCGTCTGCCATCTTGCTGGTAGTTAAGTCGAACGATGGCAACGGCTGCCCTTTTTTCAGCATTGGGCAATATATGCAGCTGTTCTCGCATTCTTCCATTTTTCAGCAGATACCAGTGCTGTTAAAAATAATCCTGACAATTTTTTTACGGGAAATGACGTGCTAAAAAGTAAAGGATTCTCGTGGAGCTATGTCACCCTCAACTATTTTTATAGAAATTAAATCTATTCTCCGTGACTGGCAAAAGTCAAAACGCCAGAGTTTGGTGTTCCGAGAGCGAGAACACTGTGCGTTAAAGGGTTAACTAAGGACAAGATCCTATACCTTCTCATGTCACTAATAATTTACCTGTTCGTTATTTCTCAAATATTCAGGGTGAACCGCTTTTGCGTTCATCCGAATCATTTAATAGTATCGAAAAGTTTTTAAATTGGTGTACAAAGTCTTTGAATAATTATATACAGATATTTACTGCATGAATTTTGTGGTTGTTAAGATAGGTACAAAACTACATTTTTTTAACACATACGTGTTTTTATTTTTTAAATTTTCAGATTTACGTTCCTCCATAGCGCTTTTTATAATAATTTTATTTTCCAATATCGTCGGATGTTATAATGTTACTCCGTTACGAAGTGACACTAATTTCACGTACTGAAAAGGAAGATCCTATACCTTCTGATGTCACTAACAATTTAACCTGTTCGTTATTTCTCATATATTCACGGTGAACCGCTTGCGCGTTCTTCCGAATCATTTAATAGAGTAGACGTGTCTACAAGGTTGAAATACAAAAAACTTGAATAATTTTATAAAGATATTTATTGCATAAATTTTGTGGTTGTTAAAATAGGAACAAAAACCACATTTTTCTAACACATACTTGCTTTTATTTTTTAAATTTTCTGATTTACGTTCCGCCATAGCGCTTTTTGTAATAATTTTCTTTTTCCAATATCGTCGTATGCTATAATGTTACTCCGATACGAAAGTGACACTATTATTCACGTACTGAAAAGGTAGGAAATTGAATGAACTGGATTTTCTTTTACGAGAGTTAAAAACGTGACTCTGGCACCACAGAGCTAAAGAAGCTTTCTGACGCCCGAATTCAATATTAACTTCAACTGGCGGTTAAACCGACAGTTGAAGGACTGGTCAGTCCAGAATTCATATTCACCGTTAACTGGGGAGAAAAAGCATAGAGGAAAGTGGAGAGCGATTCTTCTAAGCTTCCAATACAATGTATTCGTAACAAAATTGTATTCCTCCGCGAGAGGAAGATGGAACCATTGGAGACCAAAAAAAGCAGACGAACCCTATGTAGATACATTGATTACGGCGATTGAATGACTATATTGAACTTTCTTCTTTACGAAAAACGATTGAGAAACGACAACGAAAGTAGAATTAAAAATAACGGAACTCAAAAGAACGTACAGCATGCAACTGAACAATTTTCTTTTAAAGATAATATGTTTTTCACGTATATTTAATATCGCAGGTGTTAGTTTCGTTTTCGTATTTTCAATTCGGAGACGGATTAATGATATTTTGTGGGCGTTGGCGGTTAGTTGAAATTTATATCATATTACAAATAATATTTCTTAATATTTGAATTACATTAGCTTTCAAATATAAACAAATAAAATATGCAATCGTTGCAAGACAATCAGTTGTTATATTGTATAATAATACAAATTAAAAAAAATTATTTAGGATACACATAGTTCTAAGTTAGCAATTAAACTATAAATGGTACAGATAAATGTTCCTTTTCTTCATTACTTCGCAATTAACCAAAATTATTAATCAAAATACACGGATCAAAGCAATACAAACAGAAACTGAAAACACAATTAAACAAACCATACTTTATAAATTTAAAAGGCCGATTTTCATTTTTCAACGTTTATAATACATTATGTAAGAATATCAAAGAATTTTACAACCGTTTATACAATCGAAATAATTTTTTTTTTGACATTCCAGATACATGAACATTACATCTTCCATACAGGTTCAACTGTAGTATGTGAAAAAAAAAAATAAATCCTAGTCCTGATGAAAGTATATTAAAAATAATTATTTAACCTGTGAAAAGTGACACTAGGCTTCTTTACATCTGACGTATTAGTGCAATCAGTAACACAACAGGCTACCATCTCTATTTTAAAACAAAGTTTTAGTAAAACAAAGCTCTATCACCATACAATAACAAGGGCTTCCCGCTAATCTCCTGGGCTCCAATCAAAAGAAAATAGTTCCGCGGCGGAAAGTTTCTGGAAACGCCATGTGCGTCGGTTGCTCCCTCCACTTTCCTCTGTGAGAAAAAGTTACTGAACCTGTGGTTACTCAACCTAGGTTGAAACTGGGCCAATCAATGTGGTTGAAACGGGGCTTGAAATTGAAATGCTCAAAGGTCAAGTATCCACATAGCATTGGGAGTTCGCATCACGCGGTAGTTGTTCATTTCGCACTTCTTCAAACGACCCCACAAGCATTGCGCTTTCCCTCCCCCTCAATGCTTCTTTGTTCGGAATGAAGGGGAGAGCCAGTTCTCGGAAGGAATGGAAGGAGAAATCTGATTTTTCGGGGAAAGTCTTAACTGAGTATGCTCAGTTATGTTCAACCCAGCTCTACAGCAAGGTTGAGATTCTCGACTTGAACTTGGGTATTACTGACTGATAGAGTGAATTACGGGAGCACCTAGCTCGTCGAGCTTATCTCCAGTGTGTTTTTGTAGATCGTCATTTTTAAATCTTGTTTTGGGGGCCCCTACAGATTGGGCGGGGAACAGTCAAGTCAGTGGATGTTGAAAAGAGTGGCTAAAGGGGGAGAAAACAGGATGTGAATGTCGACCCGACCTCCCTCCGACAAGCGGACTTCACAGGGCGGGTTGCTCGACCATCTGGGGCGAACTAGGGAAGAAGGGTGGAAAGAGCCGCCCTAGGGCGCTTCTTGTTTTGGGGGTCGGTGTGATCATACTCAGGACTTGGGTATTATGCTAGGTTAGCCTTTGACCGGTCATCGGTGAATACCATTTGAGTGTTCGACCGAGAGTTTGCTGTAAACCGGCGGTCGAGGTAGACGGTGAATATCAGCGTGATACACAGCTGGCTGTGAGGCCACGTGTAGAAAACGTCATTAGCTCTGTGGCGCCAATTGGGCGATTCGATTGACCGCCATGTAGTTGGTAGTTAAATGGATCGATGGCAACAGCTGCACTTTTCAACATTGGACTATTTAACCATACTTTTTTTGCGACTAGCAGTGTCAATGCTGAAATTAGGTGGTTTCACAGCACAACCACTCAGCGTCAAGGGGTTAAGGGAGTGCCTGTCGTGTTTAACGAACACGCCAAGCAAATTTAAGCCAGAAATCACTGTTGTCAAAATGTTCCTTATAAACCTTTCACAGACCGAATTTTAAACCCAGGCGTGTTAGTTAAAGTACTATATTAGTCATATAAATCAGGTGGTAAAATATTGTATACAATTTTCACTATGTTCCCGATTGGAAATGTGGGTCATTTCTGACTGTAATTTTACGTTGGTTTAAAAAACGGAATATAGTAAAGGATAGTTTAAGTAATAAGTCAAATATTACTAGTTAATTAAAGATTTATTTTTAAATAAGTAAAGATATGAATTAGGTTTGAAGGGCGAGGGTACTCTCAAGCTAGCTATGTACAAATTTATGAAAATAATTTTGTTTATGATTTTTTGTCGATTTTCCCACTAATGATTTTAAAAAATCAAGTCAACTATTCCGGCTATTTTTTTAAGCCAGTACTGATAACATTTAAATTTCAGTAATTTTTTAATTTGATGTTCTCAGTTGGGCACATTGGCCTGTAAAAGGTTAAAAAATAATTTTAGTATCCATCTCACATTCGATACTGCTGCAATATAGTGTAACTGAGGCATAGTGACAAGAAGGGATATCACACACAACATGTTCTCTCCCACTTCGTCACTGGACTAAAAGTTCAGGTACACATTATTTGAATCAGGACTTAATTTGCACAGAAGATCACTGGAGCTCAGCTTCTCTGCTTATTCCCGCCCCACCCCCCACCCAAATGGCGGGCACTTGGCATTTATAGGCATTGGCTACCTCCAATGGCAGAATTACTAGTCTCTTCATTAGGGAGTCACCTAATGCAGACTTGCCAACTTTACGCGTAAAATTTACGCATTTTGGCTGCTGTTTACGCTTTTACGCATACAGCGCTTTATTTACGCATTTCCGGATATTTTCATCCTAACTTGTGTTTATTTCTTTAAAATTGAAATTGGTATTAAAAAGAAATGTATTAGGTCTTAAATCGAAATGATATTCTATGTTTGGGCCTTTTCAACATGGATCTAAGTGGTAGCATTGGCACCATGATTCTCATGGCACATCCATGTTGACGCAATGCGCATTAAAATAGTTGCCACTGAGGCAAAGAAAAAGAAATCTCCTTTTCCACAAGGGACTTCGAGTGAGGGGAGGACCGGACCCCTGGTCCCCCCGCCTGGGTACGGCCTTGTGTTTTTGAAGATTATTTCTTGTTTAATGAGTTAACATTTTAGAGGCCAATGTTTCCAATTGGGAACACCGAATTAAAAATTTATCCCCAAATGAAATTTTATCAATATCGACTTGAAAAAATTAACAGATAAAGTTGAAAGATGACTTGATTTTTTGAAATACAATTTGCTTTTCTATCGTTATTGGGAAACAGGGGGGAAAATCATAAAAATAGCCATTTTCATAAATTTTTACAGCTATCTTTATTCACAGCCCTCTCTCACACCAAACTTAGTTCATATCTTTACCTAAATTTAAAAATAAATCTTTTATCAATTCTTAATGTTTCGCTCATTATTTAAACTATTCATTAGTATATTCAGTTTTTTAAATGAGTGTAAATTATAATCGGAAATGACCCATGTTTCCAAATGGAAACAGAAATGAAAATAGTATAATTTTTCCCAGTATTTAATGATTAATATGCCTTAACTACCGCATTAGAAGACAAATATGCAAAAAAACTAATTTAAAGTATGCTTGGATCTCAACCGAACCGAACCGAAGTGAGATTTTATGGGACTACCGCAGCAGTAGGCTATAACGGCCAGTGTGTATTTTTGAGTGTGTTTTGAAATCTTGTCGTAAGAAACCCTATCTGACCGGGGTAGATGTATAGTGGTTAGTACATTGCGTTGTGGATCTCAATGTAATCTGTAAAAGGTTAATGTGTTAGAGTGACCCATGAACAAAATGATGGTGAAATATAAAGCACCAGTATAAGTGTGCAATTCGTTAAAGAACGGCCCCTGGAGTGAAATATTTGTACTATACTTTTTTTCTCTCAAACAAACTGTCATACCTTCATTATATCCTACACAAAATTATATAACTTTCTCCACAGTAGTTTCATCTGTAGACAACTTTAAAATAGGGTCTTTCAATTTCGGACATTTGGTATATAAATTTAACCAGTTATTTCAGATTATAAAAAGACCACAGGTGGTGAATTTTCGAGCCTCCGCCCCCCCCCCCCCGCAACGGTGGTGCTCGGGTTCACTGCTCTTTTAAGTCACAAACTAAGAAATATAGGGCCTCTGGAGGATCTCGAAAATTCTCTAAAAAGTGAGTATACACTTAATTTTCTAATTCCATTCGACATCATTGCATAGGGGTACGCACCAACGCCCGCGCACGCGCGCACACACACAAAAGCCGATTAACGATTTTATTATTACTGAAAAATATTTTGTCGTAAACATTCCCTCGTCCCACTTCTTCCGCACTTTGAAAAACGCTGGCTCGTAACTGTGATCAAAGGTAAATAACAAACCAAAATACATATTGGAATGAGATGCTAAATTTTGCTTAGCAAAATTTAATAGCATAATAAAATAAATAAATAAAAACAATAAAAATAAAACCCACCAAACAAGAATGAGTCGATTTTATGTGCTATTGAAAGTAGTTTTTATATAATGGGAATGAAAGGCCAGTTCCAGGAGCATACATGTGCAGCGTATCATAGACAAGAATCCTATGGATCTGCTTATATTTTGATTAATTTCCTTCTTCCTTTAGATGTCCCCCGCCCCTCATTACAAAATTACTGATTTACAAAATTAGTTTAATTAACAACAAAGCAAAAATAAAATAAATAGTGTAGCCTTTATTTATTTAAGGAAAAAAAAATTAATTAAAAATGTGTTTTAACAGAGTTTACAGAGTTCTTAATCCTTTTACAGAATTCACTCTATTAAATTATATTTTCACCAAATTAAGATTACACTAGTATGAAATACATAAAATTTTTCAGCTACGCACAACAACAGTTTGGCCGTAGAGAGAGGAGGGCACATCACAATTAAATCCCTCCCTTCAAAGGTAGAGATAGAAATTTCTTTTGTAAGGGGTTATTACACAAAACGCTGATATTGTATGTGGGGGTGGGGGAGGAGAAGGTTAATTGATAAAAAAAACCTCATTCCATTTATAAAAATGCACGATAAAGCAAAGTAATACCTTGATAGCAGGCTTTGTTATGCATGAAGGCAGGACTGGAGATCTTAAGCCCCTCCCATGGGTTTGACAATGCCTCCCACTATAAACTTTGCCTGTAAATTTTAGTTTACATGCTTAGTAGTAAAAAACAAACAGTATGGAACACACTACCTTCAATATTTAAATACCTCAATGAAAATTCCATATTTTCCTAAATAGAAAATCTTCATAGAAATTCCGCAAGTACGTATTTTCTTTTCTTTAATCAAATATCTGATATTCCTGCATCTGAAAATGTTACTCTCAAAGAAAGAATACTCCATTTTTTCTTTTTCCCCTTTTTATCTCTATCATTTTATTAGTTAATTTAAACATACAAAAGTCATGTCTTTTTTGTACGTGCGAAGGGCTGGACTTTAGATCTCTAGCCCCTCCCATGGGATGGACAATGCCTCCCATTAAAATAAATCCTTTGTGAGGGGTTATTACACAAAACGCTGATATTGTACATGTGTGTAGGGCAGGATACCTCATAAAAAATAAAAAAAACCCTCATTGGATGTATATAAAATGCACAATAAAGCAAAGGAATACCTTGAAAGCAGTCTTTGTTAGGCGTGAAGGGCCGGACTGGAGTTCTTAAGCCCCTCCCATGGGATGGACAATGCCTCCCATTAAAATTTAACCTTTGTGAGGGGTTATTACACAAAACGCTGATATTGTACATGTGTGTAGGGCAGGATACCTCATAAAAAAATTAAAAAACCCTCATTGGATGTATATAAAATGCACAATAAAGCAAAGGAATACCTTGAAAGCAGTCTTTGTTAGGCGTGAAGGGCCGGACTGGAGTTCTTAAGCCCCTCCCATGGGTTAACAATTCCTCCCACTAGCCAATTTTTGAATGTAAATTTTAGTTTACACACTAAGTAAAAAACAAAAACAAAGATGCACAGTATAAAACAAACTACCTTGAATATTTTAATACCTCGATGAAAATTCCAAATTTTTCTACCATAGAAATTCCGTAAATATTTTCTTTTGTTTAATCAATGTATCTGATTTTCTTGCATTTACATTTTGATTATGAAAATTATACTCTCAAAGTAAGAACACTTGAATTTTTTTCTATTTTTTCCATTTTATCTCTATCATCTTACTAGTAAATTTAAACATACACAAGTCACGCCTTTTTTGTACGTGTGAAGGACTGGACCTTAGATCTCTAGCCCCTCCCATGGGATTGACAAGGCCTCCCATTAAAATTTAACTTTAAATTTTTGTTTACATGCTTCCATTAATAAAACAAAGATATTTTTCTGTACGACTTTATATTTGTTTTCAAAATGAATATTTTATTCTAAAAGAATACCCGGATTCCTTCCTTCCCTTTTTTCCCCCGTTTTTTAGTTTTTTAAACTATTAATTATTTTTTTAAATTTTTAGTTAGATCGGCTATAAAAGCGTGTTTGTTAGTTTTTTAAACTATTACTCATTTTTTAGTATTTAAACGAACTGAAATTTAATATTTACTTGAAGACTCGACTTTTTGGTATAGCTTGTGTGAATCCAAGAATCGATGACAATACAATACTGTAGAAAATGGTGCGTATCGCATGAATAGTTCACCTACAGGAGCACGCTAAAGAATTTCAAAACACGTACTTGGATTTTTCAGTGTGTTCGAAAAAAATCGTCTATCGCAGCAATTGAAACTGAGTTTCCGAACGTTTTGTTTCAGTAACTAAATGTACGAGAGCAACGAGGACAGCCTTTACAAATGCAAGCCTTTTCTAGTTTATTTTTTTAGTTTTATTATCTGCTGCAGCATTCAGAATAAGCTTTTTAAAATAATTTATAGTGTTTGTAACAGTGAATAGAAAAATAAAACTGGCAAGAGTATATTTTATCATTTACCCATTTATAGGACCTCTGGGAGTATTGACCGTTTAATTGTCCATTACTAGTGGGAACAACAATGAAAAATGAAACTACAACGCACACACACAAACAAAAGGAGAGTGGCGAAGAAAAGAAAAAAATTAACAGAAAAAATATCAGAACACTAATGGAGAACTAATACAAAATAAAAAAGAACAAAATACGACTTTATATGAAAAAACTACAGAGTCTCGCATTCAGCAGAAGACAGAGAAGCTCGGTTGCAGCATATGCGGTAGCATAATGTCCAGATGATCACGTAGAACGAGTACGGCGAGCTTTATCTAGGCGATTCCCTATCCAAATAGAACTTGATTGCTCAAAGTTAACGAGGAGACCTCCATGTAATGGTGATCCATTGGATGAAATGATTTGATTATGAGAACATCTAGAAAACAATTGATATTCTGTTGTCACACAAGCTATACCAAAAAGTCGAGTCTTCAAGTAAATATTAAATTTCAGTTCGTTTAAATATTAAAAAATGAGTAATAGTTTAAAAAACTAACAAGAACGCTTTTATAGCCGATCGAACTAAAAATTAAAAAAATAATTAATAGTTTAAAAAACTAAAAAACACTCTTTTATAGCAGGATCGAACTAAAAAGAAGAAAACTAACTTTAATAAAATTTTGTGCAATAGCGAAGTCATCTAACTCTATCTAATTAAATAATTTTCAGCGAGTTTAAAATAACAGTGAAATGATTAAAAAAATTATTTTAAAAAAAGCGTGAGGTGCTCTATATCGATTGTAATAGATATTTCATTAGTATTTAATTCTAAAAGCAGAGTTAGTATAAAAATACATAACAGAGCACTCCACGCTCTAAGAACTGTAGTCAGTTGTGTCACCTTATAGACTCCGTCCCATCATAATTTTCTCTCATTAAAACACTACATCTTTGTGAATTTAGAACTGTTAAATTATGTGTAAAGTGACTAATAAAATTTTAGCGATAAAAGAAAGAAGAAAAAAAAAAAAGGAAAGGAAGGAATCCGGGTATTCTTTTAGAATAAAATATTCATGTTGAAAACAAATGTAAAGTCGTATACTTCGGTTAAACCAAATACTTATCTAATTTGTGTGGCAGGAAAATATCTTTGTTTTATTAATGTAAGCATGTAAACTAAAATTTAAAGTTAAATTTTAATGGGAGGCTTTGTCAATCCCATGGGAGGGGCTAGAGATCTAAGGTCCAGTCCTTCAAACGTACAAAAAAGACATGACTTGTGTATGTTTAAATTAACTAATAAGATAATAGAGATAAAAAGGAAAAAATAGAAAAAAATTCAAGTGTATTTACTGTGAGAGTAAAATTTTCATAATCAAAATGTAAATGCAAGAAAATCAGATATATTGAATAAACAAAAGAAAATATTTACGGAATTTCTATCGTAGAAAAATTTGGAATTTTCTTGGAGGTATTAAAATATTCAAGGTAGTTTGTTTCATACTGTGCATCTTTGTTTTTTTATTACTTAGTGTGTAAACTAAAATTTACAGGCAAAAATTGACCAGTGGGAGGCATTGTTAACCCATGGGAGGGGCTTAAGATCTCCAGTCCGGCCCTTCACGCCTAACAAAGACTGCTTTCAAGGTATTCCCTTGCTTTATTGTGCATTTTATATACATCCAATGAGGTTTTTTAAATTTTTTTTATCAGGTATCCTGCCCCATACACACATACAATATCAGCGTTTCGTGTAATAACCCCTCACAAAGGAAATTTCTGTCTTCGCCTTTGTTGGGAGGAACTTTATTGTGATGTGCCCTCCTTTCTCTACGGAAAAACTGATGTATTGCGTTGATGTATATATTTTATATATTTCATATTAGTGTTATCTTAATGTGGCAAGGTTAAAATATCATTTAATAGAGTGAACCCTTCAAAGGATTAGGATGTTGCTGCAAACTCTGTTAAAATACATTTTTAATTCATTCTTTTTTAATAAATAAAGGCTACACTATTTATTTTATTTTTGCTTTGTTGTTATTTTAACTAATTTTGTAAATCAGTAAATTTGTAATGAGTGGGGGGGGGAGGCTTGTAAAGGAAGAAGAAAATTAATGAAAATATAAGCAGATCCATAGGAATTCTTGTCTATGATACGCTGCACATGTATGCTCCTGGATCTGGCCTTTCATTCCAATTAAAAAAAAAAAAAAACTATCAAGTTGTAACGAAAGTTCTCCGTCAAATCTGCTTGAGTCAGCGCATGCGGCACCCAGAGATTGAACTTGTACATCAAGTTTATGTGATGCATAGCATGACTAATGGGCGTGGCATTAATGCCTAACTCTTTAGCTAGCTCTCAAGTGGTTAAATACTGATCTTCTACAAGTTATCGCAGGTGGCCCTCATCAACACCAGTAGGCCGGCCAGAGAGAGAACTCTCAGCTCCTTGAATGTCATAGGCCCTGTTTTTTGACTTTCAGTACCAAACTTTCACAGTGCCATATGATATGATACAACAGAAAAATCT
The DNA here is from genome assembly GCA_038373885.1 of Cheiracanthium punctorium. Lineage (NCBI taxonomy): Eukaryota > Metazoa > Arthropoda > Arachnida > Araneae > Cheiracanthiidae > Cheiracanthium > Cheiracanthium punctorium. The sequence goes on from JAWZYV010018978.1 coordinate 14,319, forward strand.
AAATTACAGACATAATTCTTTGACATTTTTAGCTAACTTTTTGTAACAGAACTGGAAGTAAATGATGGTTTTAATCCAGTAACCTGATACAGTAGAACCTCGATTCATCGTTTTTCATGGGGTGCGTAGGAAAAAAACGATGAATGCGGGAAAACGGCAAATGCGGGTTGCATTCAAAGTCAAAATACAAAGAAAGCAAAGCAATCTTTATGCATACATGCACAATGTATACCAACAAATACTAATTTGTTATAATATTATAAAACAAATAAATAGAAGATGAAAATTAAGTGATATTTATTTTAAAAAAGTAATTTTATTGGGATTTTTCATTAAACAGTAAATTTTTAAGATTTACAATATTTTTCTGAATCTTTTATGCGATTTTATGTTTGTATTAAAAAGTTCATACAGTTTCAAATGCTGTAGCTTCAGACAAACTTTGTACTAGTGTAGGCTCAGCCTCAGCGGCATGAACATTATCCTCTGCTCCGCCATTATTTGCATCATCACACGTTTCTTCCATGTTTAAGATACCGAAAGCCTCGCCGGCTTGATTAATGGAATTATAATCTTTAAATTTCATGCTCTACACATCCTCTTCAACAGGGTACCACTGTTCATCTGATCATCAGTGAACCAAGAAATCGCACAATGCCACTTAGCGTTCAATTTCATTTTGGTCAGGAGAAAATTTTACAACGATGAACGCGGGAAAGTCACTTTTTGGCGAACGATATATGCGGGTTTCTTTAACGTTATTCAAATACTATTTGTGCAGGGACCACAGAAACAAAACGATCAATACGGGAAAACGATGAATGCGGGAACGATAGATCGGGGTTTCACTGTAGTTCCATTTGAGACACCTTGTACTTAATGATAACCACATTTTTTAACAACACAGTGGTCTAAAGCAAGTCTCTATCTTTCATATGACAAAAACTGTTTGACAAAATATGAGCAAACGTACCAACGTGAACTGTTTGCAGACGATAGTTGTGGTGGTGGGAAACTTTCGTTACAACCTAATACACTGCTGGCCACCCAAATTGCAACACCAAGAAAAACAAGAGATATCACAACAAAATTTATTGTGTAGATAACATGTTGACCAAGTAACAAATGATTAAATTTACAGCATTCTATGAAGCGTGGTTCCTGCCAAAATCAGTACCCAGAGTAGCCGCCGTTGTTGGAGATCACAGCTGCCACACGCCTCGGCATTGATTCAAAGAGACTTTGAATGTGTTCTTGGGGTACAGCAGACCAAGCAGCTTCCACACGTTGCCAAAGTTGATCTGGTGTGACAGCTGGGGATGAACTCTGGGTCAGTCGTTGAGCAACCATGGACCACATGTTTTCTATCGGCGAAAGATCCGGAGAGCGCGCCGGCCAGGGAAGCAATTCAATCTGGTGATTGACGAAGAACCCTTGGACAATGCGTGCCACGTGTGGCCGTGCATTATCCTGCTGAAATATGGCTGTTGGCAAGCCCTGAAGGTAAGAAAGGACAACTGGCTCCAACACCTCGGAGATGTAGCGCTGGCTGGTTAAAGTACCGGCAATGCGTACTAGAGGAGTGCGAGAGAGATATCCGATACCGCCCCATACCATAATACCCGGTGCAGGACCAGTGTGACGGTGCATAATGCAGCTGTTCAGCATCCTCTCTCCACGGTGTCTCCAGACTCGAATCCGACCGTCGTGGTGTTGCATACAGAAGCGTGACTCGTCAGTAAAGAGAATTTCATTCCATTCTGTCGTCCACATCCTTCTTTCATCGCACCATTGGCGGCGGAGACGTCTGTGGTTCCGCGTCAGAGGTAGACAAAAGCAACGGACGTCTTGCGGACAGACCATTCTGCTGTAAACGACGTCGAATGGTACGCGCAGACACTGGATGATGCGTTACAGACTGAATCTGCTGTGATATGGTTCGTGATGTGACTGAGCGGTCCGTCACTGCCATGCGTACAATCTGCCTGTCATCACGTGACGTGGTGCACTGAGGTCGATGCGGTCGATCACGTCTGTCCGTCGTACCCTCCTGCACCCAACGATCACATATCCGCATCACAGTTGTTTGGTTTCGTCCAATACGACGACCGATTTCCCTGAAAGATAACCCACAATCTCGGTATGCCACTATCCTTCCTCTGTCAAACTCGGATACTTGATCAAAAGATGATCGTTGTTTCCTACGAGGCATAATTTATCGTTTTTTTGAAAAAAAAAGCAAGAAAAACACAATTGCTGTACTTGAAACCGTCGAAATCTCCAAGCCTTAAATAGCGCTTTGAGGTGGCGCCACAGGCGCGCTTGATGTGCGTCTGCGCTGAAATTCTAATCATTTGCATATCTCACCTCAGCTAATGCATGTTGTAAATTTCATATTATTTGCATGCTTCCTTCAGGGTGTTGCATTTACGATGGCCAGCAGTGTACGTTCAATAGCATATAAATTCGACTCATTCCTGTTTGTTTAGTTTTCATTTTTATTTATTTATTTTAATATGCTATTAAACATTGCTTAGCAAAATTTAGCATCTCATTCCAATATAGATTTGGTTTTTTTTAGAATAGAGAGATATTGGCTATGCCCGGCGAATTTATAATTTATATTGAGAATGAAGTAGGCGTGTTATGTAGATTCTTCTCCGCCCACATTTTTAGCTCGTTCTTTTAAGCTTCAAACGGGAGGAGGTTATATATTCATCGGAATATCTTTTTTTTTTCCTCTTTTCTTTCTTTCTTTTTTTTTTTTTTTTTTTTTTTTTTGTATGTATTCTTTTATTTATTCTGAACTGTAGGGAAGGAGGGACTTATTGGAGTTCTTAGAGTAGAAGCTTTACCTCCAAGTGCAGTTGAATGTTTGTAGTTATTAACTAAGTAGAAGAAATCTCCCCTAACCATGACAGGGAGTTAATTTCAGTGCAGATCAGTTGTGTTAGAGTTCTTTAGATATTTGTAGGTCTGGGTGGAAGACGGAAAGCACCACCCTGGGGCGTTTCCAATTGTCTGGGTCAGAGAAGACACAGTCCCGTGTAGCGTATAGATTTCGTTCAGTAGATTTTGGAATTTTTCATAAAATTTTTTGAAAGAGGCGATGTATGTTGCTCCCAGAGGGTTCGCACCGTCAGGTCGCTTCTGTCCGATTGTTTTATTTGAAATGAAGTGGTGTCCCCGTCGAATCTTTCTGAGGTGTCTTTGCCTCATTTCGAGGTTGTTGATATGGGTTTCCACTGCTTTCAGGATACGATTAACAAACGGCCAAGAGGAGCAATAGCTCGTGGAATCTGAAAAAATATGGTCTTGCAATCTCTCGTCTTCAAATTTTAGAAATTCATATGTACTGAAATAAGAAGTAACGTGGGTGTTAAATTTTGCATGTTGTAAAAGAAATAGTAACCCGTGGCTTCTGGGTAGGAGTTGTGACGGATATTTGGTGCTTGACTTACGCGTCATGGGAGTCTTGAAAGGTTGAAAACATCGTTCCTGGCCCCTTTCTGTTTGCTGTTTTTAATGGATCATAGTCAGGTAATTTAACAATGATTTCGTTGGGAACATCGTCGATCTCGTAATTTTTCTCGAGTTCTAGTATGTCGCTTTGAGTGTCTGGACTTGAAGGTCTTTGTGGAAAATTGAATTCTTTACTGTGGCAATTTTTTTCTGAGTATTGTGCTCTATTTCACCTCGAGTCTGTTGATATGAGACTGCAACGTAGGCGCATACCGGTGAGGCGTATGTGGCTATGGGCCTAATAAACATTTTGTAGAGCAAGTTATTCCTTTTGTTTATTTATTTATTTATTTATTTATTTATTTTTGTTGTTGTGAAAATTATTGGAGCAATCCTGTTAAAGGCCCCAGTCATTTTGTTTCTTGGGTTGACTGTGTGTTTATTCCACGTAAAATTTTTTCAAGCGCCACAACGAGGTATTTGGCGGATTTTCTCCAATCTAAAAGAATGCCGTTAACTTGGAGTCTTGACGGGGATTTCTTCACGAAAAGTTTATTTAATTTTAATTTTTTTTTTGTTTGTGTGATGCTTTACTTTAATCTATGTAGCAAAGACTCTCACTTGATTTTATGTTATATTGTAGCTTGAAACATTCTTGAAAATTCATGAAACATGTTTCTGATATTTCTTTCCTAACCTATTATAACATACAATCCGATTTTTTCCTTCGCTATTCGCTTTGTATAAAGATATTGATAATTGAACATTTTTCTACATTGATGTCCACACATATTTTTTAATTTGATGAGTCAGGGAGTTTGTAACCGAAATGCCTTTCGAGTACTACTTGACATAGAACCATGTATTTCGTCAGGCTGTTACTGCTACAATAATACACCAGTTTCTCTTTGAATGAAGACGCGGATGCCAAAATGAAATAACTATAACTTTAAACAATCAAATAACATAAATGTTTAACTTACGCATAAGACGAGGGCTATTTGTGATTTTTAACCAATTTTCCTATCATTATATATGATAGATTATTTCTTCCATTTTTAAGCAGCGAACGCCACACGCTCTATACATCAATAATGGCGTCGACCAAGCTCGTTGAACCAGTGAGCCATGGGTGGGTGATTATTTGTCGCCATTACAACTACTTGCTCATAGTCCAGCCATGGGTGGGTGATTATTTGAACTGAACTGAAGTTCTGGGTTTTTCGGAGCACCTTAGCATAGAGCTTTATCTCCAGTTTGTAGTTATATGTCTTGAGGTACTTTATCATGAGGTGGGGGGGGGGGGGCGGGGGCCCGGATCAGTTACAAATCAGATTGGTCGTGCAGGAGTTCACTATGAGGGCGCAAAAACGAAGAGGACCGCTTTGGGGCGTTTTCGATTGCAGGGTTCGGAGGGGTCATAGTCCGGGTACTCCGCGGCTATTTCATTGGGAAGCTGGTTCAGCGTACCATAGTACCGAACAGCAAGTCTGTAAATGAACTGTCTAAGAGTTTTGATGTTCAGGTCTCTTCTAATGGCCGCGTTCTTTAGGAAATGATGCCCATTATGGATTGTGCGCAGAATTCCATTCTGCTTGCTTTCTAGTCAGTCGCCATTACAACTACTTGCTCATAGTCCTAAACTTGTAATAATTCTGGTAAAGCTATAATTTGAATTAAAAATGGAAAATCTGAATTTTGCGACAAACTTTTTGGGTGTAGTGTTAATTATATATAAAAATAATTATGAATTTAAAACAAAAACAATCAAAAATAAATATCTGAACATTAGTTTTCATTATGTTAGATTTGAGGGTAATAAAAAACAAAAATCAACTCGCAAAAACATTTCTAAAAAAGGTTTCTTGGTTATTCTTTAAAAACAACGATAAATGTAAACAAAAAATCACACGATCCTTTGCAAACCATACCGATTGGTGAATTTGGAGAGTCAGTTTTGCTGCAAAAGCATGGATAACGTTATGCATCAAAACGAGATTTTCAGAAATTTTATTGCCTTAGTATTTTTATTATGGTCCAAATCGCTATTACAGTCCAATTCGCCTTAAAAAGACGATCACTGTGATATGAATAAAGCAATGTCTTTTGCATCTACACCTTTCAATTATGCTCTGACTTATATTAAACGATTTTCGATTCTCCGTGGTTGCATTATTTGAGATTCATTCTAGTTACAGTAAACCCCGAACTTGCAGAAGATAGGTGAGACCGAGCAATAGTCACGTAAGTCGGAGTATGATTTCGCATACAAATACATTATTTTTAATTGGGGAGGAGACTAAAAAAACATTAGTTTAGAAAAATATATTTAATAAAATCTTAAATTAATACATATGCCTAACAAGATATATTATTAAATTCATAAACCGAAGTTATTTTGAAAGTACACTAAAGACGAATCCACGAGATTAAAATACGCGTAATCACGGTTCGTGTAAGTCAATATATTACTGCTTGTATTCATGGGCGCCGGCAGAATATTTCCCAGGGGGGGGGGGGCAAAGACTACTTCAACGTATGATTACCACGTCGGAAAGAGCAAAAAAAGCAAGGGAAAACACTGCACACAAAAATCCAGGGGAATTTAATTAATAAAATGGGAATCGTGAAGTTTGCTGTTTCTAAATAAAATGCTGTTAATATTTAAAGTGTATTTGTACACATATAAAGAAACTTTGCTCTTTTAAACTAAACATTCTATTTCTGTTAAGGCATTTTTCTGATTATTACGTTTGATTCTTTTAAAGGATACTAAATCACATTGACTGAACACAGTTACGGAAATGAGTCCCCGAACACTGCTTCTCTTACTTTCTCAAAAAAAGAATGAAAGAAACAGAAAAAAAGGCCTATAAGAGTTCTTAAAACTCCGGAGCCAGTAGGACACTAATTTTTATTACAACCCCTTTCGGGGTTCCCAAAAATTGCCTATGCCGACGGTATTTCACGTCGCCATGGCGGGGTATTGGGAAAAGTTTTCAACTAGCAATAGTCACGCCTCGGTAGGACCTCATTGGCTATGACACTGCCTCTGCGCAAAGCTGAGGTATCATAATCAGAATTATTATAAATCTCAAGTACTGAGGTGTAAATAGTGGTGGTAAAGGTTCTTTCACAAAGAACATTGAAGCCGGAGTTAAATACCACAAATTCATGACTTTGATCAGTCAGATAATACAGACGCATGCCGTGTCGTGTGCAGATACAATCGAAGGTTTTGGAGATAATTTTACGACAAATTGTTAGTGATCAAGCGAAAAAGTGAAAAGAAAAAATGCCAGAGAATCAACGAGTTTAAATAGTTGTTTTCCGGCTTAAATTGTTTCTTAAATAAAAATCGGTACTTTTTCACATTTGTTGATTTGTTCATTTGTAATTTCCTCCCCCCCCCCCTATTTATTACATCGTATAAGTTGATTTAATTTTACGGGAGGGTATATACTTGTTTAAGCCTGCCTCTGGCAAGCCCTTGAAGTTTAGCAGATAGCCAAGGAACTGAAAATGCCCGCATTAAGAAAAAGGAACATCAGTTGAAGTAGCTGCATATATAAAAATGTTTTAACTAAGTCAAAAGAAAAAGCCAGAGGATCAACAAGTACATTAAATTGTTGTTTTCAGCTATAAAATTTTCTTAAGGACACATGGAAAATCTCGACGATTAAAAAGAGGCAGTTTTTGCAAAAGATTTAACATAATGTATTTTATTTATAAATAAAGATAGAAATGAAAATTTTTGTCCATTGTATATCCACACATTATAGCCAAAAAAATAAATTAATTTGATACATAAATAAGTTTTTAAGAACTAATTAATATTTTACATATCTATATGAATTTTTTTTGAAAAGTTTATCAGTTTGGTACACTTTTCTACAAAACTATTGAGTTTATCACCTTAAAATTTGGTATCCGAAAACATACTGTGATGATAATAGGAAGCGATTTTCCTTTTGGCTAAAGATAAATAAATTTAAAAATATTTTATTAAAAAACTTTATAATTCGTAAAACTTAAAGACGCAAAAATTCACTATTTTCAAATTTTTTAATTTCAGATCCCTAATGCTGGGTATTTTTAAAGAAGCAAGTTAATTAAATAATTTTGTAAAGTTTCAGCTCTTTACCTGAAACAGAATTTTCGAAAACTGAACCAAAGCATCAAAAAGGCAAAAAGCTAAGCTTTATTGTATCCAAACTACAATAAAGCTTAGCTTCTTTACTTTTTAAAAGCCCTATTTTTCAGTTTTAATATATTCTAAACCGATTAGTCTCAGTCTTGTCTATTTTTTTTTTTTTTTTTAGGCCGATAATTGAAAATTCGGAAATTTGAGATCATTTATGTTCCATGTGTCCCTAATAAATAGCAGTATGTATTTTTTATTTATTTATATAATTTTTTTTCCCTCTCAGTTGTTCACTTGTGATTTTCGAAATTATTTACAGTTCATAAAAATTTGACCGTAGGAGAGACATATTTGTTTGATCCCGCCTCTATCCACGCCCTCACCGTCTAATTTCAATAGCTGATATTTCTGGCAGTACATGTGAAATACCTGTACGTGTAATTTGAGATGAGCACATTAAGTTAAATAGCTGTAAATACCATTTTAGTTATAAACTAATAACGTTGACTTGATCAGTATTCTAACTTTTTGTAATATATGGGACAGTAATGATGTGGAACAACGTTGTATGCTAGAAAGATGAAAATTTTGTATGTAATTATGCATTTCTTTATGAATTACTCAATTTCAGTTCAACATTTCTATATGAATTTTCAAGAATCATCTTTTCACCATTTTTAGTAAAAATGAATGGAAAATCACAAATTTTAATTTTTATTACTTGTTTTTTATGAACGGAAGGCGTGACTAGGGGAGGGGGGTTATAACAAATTCAACGGAATTCATCATTTCTTTCAAAGATCACGGTGGGTTATTTAAATTATTAATCAAAGTTTTAGTTTATTTTTGTGGAGCTTAAAAATCTGTGTTTCTTACACACCGAGAGTCACAACCTTTTCTTACAGTTTATGTGGGAGTAAACATCAGGAGGGAGTATTCAATTCTGGGCTGTATCCATAAAAGAAATCGCGGAGGATCCAAACCAAACGGTAGAAAAGGCAGAAGCGTTAATAAAATAATATAATATAAAATAATCATCATTATCTCAACAAACATGAAAATTTTTTAATGGGATCATCTCTTAACGGGCCTTCATTCAATTATTATCCATCATTATCCGTATACATTTTGCTTTAGGCGTGGCGACTGGTAAGTTTTAATGGAAGGGGCGGATCCGAAGGAGAGGCTAGAAGGTTGCAGTCCCCCCCCTCCCCTAAAAAAAGATACGTCTAAGGAGCAACATTTTCGACACGTTTTTCTTTTTTTAAATTAAACCCCACTAAAAAATTTACATTGGTTCAGAGTAAAATTTTGCTTTGTTGTGCATTTTGTTTGGGTTGAGAGAGAGGAGAGAGATAAGCTTTTTTCAAAAATTATCTCCTGCCCAAAAGTATTTCTGGATCCTCTACTATTTGAGGGTAAACCGGAGTAACCACACACAGAATATCCTTTGGAAGAAATATGCAATTGGAATCCTTCTCTACATGTTTTAATCAAGATTCGCTCAGTATGTAAAAGAAAAATAAAATCTCAAGGAATCTTTTAATCAAACCACTGCGGTATACATTAACGTTGAATTACTTATCTTTTACTTTCTTGTAAGTCACCCGTTCTGAATACTAACCCATCAGTTCCAGGGATGTTTTCTCGACAGGTTGTACGTGCTTAATACCCGCACATACTGGAGATAAGGCTTCCTAGCCAAGGAGCTGGATTAGCCTCGGACCTCGATCCGTCAGTCAGACACCTGTAGAAAAATTATGAAAATAAAAAGTATTTAAATTTCACACTTAAATATTTACTAACACAAAATATTGTGCTTTAATCCTAATTATCACACTTTACAAATCTACTAATACAATTTATTACTTATTCTATTACTTTCTATCTCCGTTTCTCCCACTGAAATGCCCAATTTAAATCTTTAAATTCTCCATAGCTCAGCAGGAAATAATTTATTCATCTTAATTTCGTGAAAAAAATTACGCTTTGTAATTTTGGGGAGCCAAGGCCGTACCCAGAAAAAAAAATCGGAGGGGACCAAAAGGTGAAAAAGGCTTCATTATTATTGTTTTGTTAACAAAATTTTAAAATTCCGATCCCCCCTGGGTAATGCCGTGGGGGGGGGGGAGCTATTTAGAATTGCACAAATTGCAAATTTGACGCGACATAAAATCAAGCGTAAAATATAGCACCACTTTTTTCTGACAGTAATATTTTGTTGAGTATATAAGCACCACATTTCTTATGCATTATGAGATCCGCATTAAGCTTGAGTTTGGAGCAACGGACGAGTCCAATTAGTGTCTCATACCAGCTCTAGGGAAAGTCCCCGGATCCCCGCTAGAAAGTAGCGCACTGCTATCGGTGTTACCCCTTTCCCGATTCTCTATAGCAACGAAGGCGTTAGTCTGAGCAAGAGAATCTTCTACAGGTAAGGGAACCTATCGATGTGTAGTTATGCAAGCAATCAATAACAGAATGGGGCTTACTTCAAAGTGGATCTCGAATCTTTTTTTTTTTTCTTTATGAAGAAGTAATCATCATTCATACCTCGATTATTCGCATCTATCCCAAGAAAATGTTACGGTATGTCCAATATTTAACACATGTAAAATTACTCTATTTTTCCTACTATTTGCCGGATAGTTGAAAGTAGCCTCATATAATATGCAAATTGAAGGGTGTAGATCCAAAACTCAGAAACTCCTCGCTCCACTAGAAAAATCAAAAAAACTTTTTATTACTAGTATTAGCAAAAAAAATTATCCGAAAATTTTGAGTGTTGGATCATGGCTCACTGGGATAAATACAGGCTGTCCGAAAAAGCTCCGTTTTTGCGTACGAGTAAATTTTCGCTTCTTCGCCGATTTGTCGCTTTTACCCAACTGTATCACTGTTGCCAACTCTGCCGGAGAAAATGTGCCAAAAATCAAAGTTAAATGCATCCACAAATGGCGAACAATATTTTCAAGCTGAGAAAAAAAAATTTTTTTTTGGCGTTTACGTGCTTGTGCTGCTGAAATATGCTTATCTTCTAATGCTCTTCGAGACATTTGGACATTCATTTCCGATTTACCAAATACTTCGGTATTGCCAATTGCCAGTTTGCCAAGAACTTCTTCTCCGGCAGAGTTGGCAACAGTGATACAGTTGGGTAAAAGCGACAAATCGGCGAAGAAGCGAAAATTCACTCGTATGCAAAATCCCATAGGAGAAACTGGTTTTGGGACAGCCTGTATTTATCCCAGTGAGCCATGGTTGAACGGACTCTTTCAAAAATAGGCTCTGGGCATGCGCAGAAATCCCGGTGAGGGGTAGTTCAAAAAAATGATATACTCATTTTATCGCGCTTTCCTTTTGAGTATTCTTCCGCGCGTAGTAATAAGATATAGTTCGTAAATTTAAAGTACGCTACTAATTTATTCTCATAACTACTGAAACGAAATATTTCCGAACACCACATAAACGTTTATTAAATAATTTACCAGTGTGCAAGTGACGCAATAAGGGATTATAATTATATTTATCCACATGCTTATTTTTCAGTTTGAATGGTTATTTATATTTAAGCACGTCATGTACTCGTTTATGATGCAAATGTATTTAAAAAAATATGAGTACATAAAGTACATT
>JAWZYV010018979.1:0-26301 GCA_038373885.1 Cheiracanthium punctorium
GTTTTTGTAGGTATATCACAGTATAAATGTGTTCGGAGTTTGAAATTTATGTTGGAGTCTCTTAGAAAAAAAATTAAATTTAAGATATTTGCAGACCTTTCTTACGTGATAACTCCATTCCGCTGCAAGACAAGAGCAAGAGATATGTTCCTTAGTAAGCTGGAGGTATTAACAGGTTTGTGATCACTAGACCCTCAGTTTAGTCTTCATACGACTACACTTCTGTCCCCTGGCATGACTGACGAGGAAAATTACGGAAGTAGAGGGTTTTTGGTTTCACCAGCTTGAAAAAATCTAAATATCAGTAAAAGTAGTACTTAATATAAATTTTTAACTGCGCATTATCTGAGTGTGCTAGGACACAAGTGATCAATGCACATCCATAAAATTTAACACAAATTATTGCTATACAGTATTTGACGGATGTCCTTTCTTTTAATAGTCTGTACGAAAATATTGGTCGATCACAAAACCTGAACTGAAACGTGAAATTTTTAAAAAATAGTACAAATTGTGCACGAACAATCCCACATGGTATGGAAATTCAATTTTTATTAAGGTAACAGAGGACACTGAAAACCATCGTAATTCCGGGATATCACCCCCAAAATCGTTTCTCCTGAAACGTTAAGTCATTACACAATGTGCAAAACATGGGAAATGAAAAAAAAGGATCTTACAATCTGGCAATCCTTCAGTTGAGCGCTCCAGTTGACACATCAATGCGAGCTTCCTGTGGGTCTGGCTCCACACATAAGGCTCCTCATATTGGTCTTCAACAGCATCCTAGGACGGAGCAGGCTGCATCCCTCGTATTGTTGGAGTGGTGAAGTATTCAACAGGTCCTTTAATACATATGCTTGGACATCGGGGGCATTTCAGGGTGGAGGAGAAAGCGAGGCTTGATTGGATGAAGAATCCACAGCCGAAAAAATCAACGTTTATCGCAGTCGCCCCGAGAATCGTCCCTGCAAAAACATAAAGTAAATAGAATCTAGAAATGTAAACAAAATAGCGAGTTCACACTACCTGAACTGAAACGTGAAATTTTTAAAAAATAGTACAAATTGTGCACAAACACTCCCACATGGTATGGAAATTCAATTTTAATTAAGGTAACAGAGGACACTGAAAACCATCGTAATTCCGAGATATCACCCCAAAATCGTTTCTCCTGAAACGTTAAGTCATTACACAATGTGCAAAACATGGGAAATGAAAAAATTGATATCTTACAATCAGGTAATCCTTCAGTTGAGCTCTCCAGCTGACACATCAATGCGAGCTTCCTGTGGGTCTGGCTCCACACATAAGGCTGCTCCTATTGGTCTTCAACAGCATCCTAGGACGGAGCAGGCTGCATCCCTCGTGTTGTTGCAGTGGTGAAGTATTCAACAGGTCCTTTAATAAATATGCTTGGACATCGGGGGCCTTTCAGGGTGGAGGAGATAGCGAGGCTTCATTGGATGAAGAATCCACAGCCGAAAAAACCAACGTTTATCGCAGTCGCCCCGAGAATCGTCCCTGCAAAAACATAAAGTAAATAGAATCTAGAAATGTAAATTGCAGCCCCTTTTTAGAGTGGAAAACTTAAAAATTGTTTCTAATTTTATAATCAGACTATGCAAGTTATTGGCAAGTATGATGGAAGGGGAGAGTCATGATTCATTTCAGAAACTAATGAGCAGTCCCCGAAAGTAAATTTGAATTAAAATCCAAATAATTAAAGATTTTCAAGTAGAAAAAAGATTGCTCTATACCTACAAAACTTAGTTTTTCTAGGTATAGAGCAGTACAGATTTGCCTTCGCAGTTTGGACAGTCGAAGAAAAAATTTAAAATATTGACTAACCTTTTACAAGCGATGACTCCCCTCAGTTGAAAGACAAGATGAGTAAGAGATCCGTCCTTTTTGAAAGCTGGAGGTATGAGCAGGTTTATCAACACTACTAGACTGTCAGGTTTCGCTTCATACGACAAGGCTTCTCTCGCACCCTGGCATGACTGACGAGCAGAAGTCCGGGAAATGACGTTTTTCGGTTTCACCAGCTATGAAAAAATTTAAATACGAGTAAAAAAAAGTATGAAATTTACATTAACTTATCAAGACTCAATTCAACGATCTACCTAATATAGCAATGAGTTCTGCTGTACCACGAGTCAGTTTTTCAATCTTTAGTTTTTAATTTTAAAAATGTGAAACTTTTAATAGAAAAAGATTTTAGTTCGATGATGATAATTTCGTCAAATTTAAGGTGGAAATACAACTTTAACATCAATTTGTTAATCACTGTCGGATATTTCGGCTTAAAAAAAGACTCATAATGAAAAGCTTCATTCAGAACTGCAGAGATCATCCCCGACATAAACCGATTCTACGAAAACGCTTTAGTATACTCGTTGAAAAATCGCTTCAGGAAACCCGTGCAAAGAAAATACTTGGTATAATACATTCTGGATGGTGAAAACGAGTAAGCAGTCAATATCAGGAATTCGCCTCACGATTTCAATTTTAGAAATTTCAGCATTTAAATGTACTAGACGAAAATTATCGAAACGTATCGTATTGTTAAAGTTTAACATTTGCGGGAGTTTTTATCTAGCTTATTTTAAAGAAAAATCATGATATTTAAAAGTAAACGTACTTTAAATTTTGGACATTTTACTGTCAAATAAGTAATGATTTAAATAACTTAGTTTAAAGTACCGAAAGAGCTCGTTAGTAAGTTAATTTAGTACGGTTAGATGTAGTTTTGTGAAGAATAGCAATGACAGATTTGACTCTTTCTGCACTTTAAAGCATAGTTATTTAACTTTTAAAAAGTTCCGATTTGAGCATTTCAAATTGAGTAAAAGTAGTACCGAATATGAATTTTTTACTACATCTTTTCTGAGTGTGCTGGGACGCACGTGATCAATGCACGTCCTTAAAATTTAACACAAATTATTGCTATACAGCATTTGACGAGATTTCCTTTCTTTTAATAGTCTGTACTAAAATATTGGTCGATCACATGCACAATACCTGAAGTGCAACGAGAAATGTATAAAGAAATACAAATTGTGCATGAGCACTCCACACATGGTAAAGAAATTCAGTTTTAACCCTTTGAGGCGCAACCCTTTCCCAATGCTGAAAAAAGGGCAGCCGTTGCCATCGCTCGACTTAACTAAGCCAGCTGTCGTCAAGAAAGGGTCTCTCGATCTGTGGCACGCGATGAACGTTTCGGTCGTCCGCCATCTTGCTGGTAGTTAAGTCGAGCGATGGCAACGGCTGCCCTTTTTTCAGCATTGGACCATCTATCCGGCTGTTCTCGCATTCTTAAATTTTTCAGCAGATGTGAGTGCAGTTAAAAAGAATCGTGACCCTCTTTTGACGGGAAATGACGTGCAAAAAAGTAAAGGATTCTCGTGGAGCTCTGTCACCCGCCACTATTTTTATAGAAATCCAATCTATTCTTCGTGACTGGCAACAGTCAAAACGTCAGAGTTTGGTGTTCCCGGAGCGGGAACACTGCGCGTTAAAGGGTTAGTGACGATAACAAAGAGGACAATGAAAACCATCGTAAATCCAGGATATCAACCCTAAAATAGTTTCTCGTCAAATGGTAAATCATTCATTACACAATGTGCAAAGTATGGGAAAAAAATTATATCTTACAGTTTGGTAATCCTTCAGTTGAGCTTTCCAGTCTACACATCAACGTGATCTGCACACACAAGACTGTTTCTATTGGTCTTCATCAGCATAACAGGACAGTAGACTGCATCCCTCGGTTACAGTGGTGACGCATTCAGAAAGTCACTCAAGATGCTCGGCAGTCTTTCACTTTTTTAGATTATCTGCGACTTC
Source organism: Cheiracanthium punctorium (assembly GCA_038373885.1). NCBI lineage: Eukaryota > Metazoa > Arthropoda > Arachnida > Araneae > Cheiracanthiidae > Cheiracanthium > Cheiracanthium punctorium. The sequence goes on from JAWZYV010018979.1 coordinate 3,853, forward strand.
TGCTGTCCAAAGGACAACGGTTCCAGTGTAGCACATCTTAAAAACTAAACTAATGCAAATACTAAAAATTCTGTTATTTTAAAAGAGTTTTTCCCATTGTAATTAATGAAAACTTAGTCTAATATTTTTACTCTGAAAATTGGTTCCATAAATATTTAACATTAACTATCCTGAATAACTACATGAATATATTTGTTATCTGAAAAGTGATTCACTTGTTTAGTCATTCAGGTTATGATTTTTTTTTTCTGTTTTGGCAGCTTGCCAAAAAATGCATACTATTTACTTTTCCGAAATTCATTACAAAATTTGCAATTTGAGACATGGTGAATATCGGAACCCAGTTCAACTATGGCCGAGTTCAAAAATTAAGTGCATAGTTAAATAAAAAAAATGATACTTCCTATACATTGCAAATGCAGGTTAAAGTAGCATCAGAATTTTCACCGATGCGATATTCTTTATATTGAGTGTTCTGTTTTTTACAAACTGCGAGCATTATGTTTATAGTGAGCCATGTGCTATACTGTTACGAATCAAGGAACATGCACTCAATACTCAACCTCTCCATAAAATTCAGTTTAACGGAAAAACAGACATACGTACTGCATCTTTGAATAATATGCATTTCGGCTACTTAACTAGTCCAGCCTTCTCCGACACAATAGTCGCCTACAAACTAGAGCATTATCGATTTCAAGACCATGCCTGTTTTTTTTAGTTATACACAGAAGCAGCAGAAAAATTGTGTCACAGAATCCACAACTCTGACGTATGCAAAAAAATCTACGAAACTATCCTGGAAAGTAGTTCTGTGTCCAATAAAGCGTTAACTACTGCTTTAGTTTAAACAAGTCCTTGCAAATGATGGAAACGGACGAATTTCGCAGCACTCGAGAAGTGAAGGCAACTAAAAATAACTGAAAAGAATCCAAGCCAGCTTGCACGAATTGCTTAATTCATTAAAAATGTATCTCCACTCTCGAACCTAAACTCATCCTAATTATTTGAGAACCCAGATTCAACCATTACTAGGAGTGCACAGTGGTCTTCGCCATATAGGAAAGGCAAGAATGTTTAGTAAGATAGTAAACCGCAAACTAGGAACCATCTTCAAAGTTAATACAATATCCATATTGAAACGAGTCTCAACTATAATTCACTGCCCTTCAAACTACAGACTCTTCCTCGGGGGTCCATATTACACAATTGCAAAAGCTGAATGAAGAGTAACCCGTCTGCACGAACGTTACTATAATATCAGAATTCAGAAAACAAAAAGATTACACAATTTTTGGACAATTTGCCGAACACACTGAACGATCCATGAGAGGAAACTTCAGCCATCAGCAAGCATTTTTAAACATGCAGTAAAGATTCCAACCAATACAACACAGCATCCAGTGACGAGGAACCTTGCGCCCCCCCCCTCCCTTCCTAGAGTGCTCAATGCAATGCCAAACGTAAAGTTTCTACAGCACCTCTTGCTTTTGAATTATGGCTGTTTTAAAGAAACTATTGAAGTCCAAATAGATTAATGGAAAATTCAAGCTATTCCTGACAATGCACGTGAAGCAAATACATTTCTTTAACATTGCAGTTTTGTTAAACATGCATTTAATGAAAAAGAACTTACGTATTAGAATTAAATATGTATTGCATATTCAAATGCACAGTACCCTCAGTGCCTGTGATAATCTAGAAACGTTTAGCTATAAAAAGGTTTAATTTTGGCAAAACTTTACGCTGAGGAAGCTTCCTTCAAAATTTCGTTAACTGGTTTCTGTGGCTCTCCAGCGAAGATCAGCCAGCAAATTTAAGGTCAGAATTCTAAAGCCATTTGAGCAAAGTAGAACTCTCAAAAACTGGAAACGCGCTCACTCTCGTCGTCCCAGAGAAGCGAAGGCGGAGATTCCCTTTCTGTGCCAGCATCGCTTCCCCGCTCTGGTCTTCGGACACTTCGCGAAAGCTCTGCGTTGCAGGGGCCCCCGGTAGCACCGCAGAGCTCTGCAAGACATCCGAAGACCGAAGTGAGGAAGAAACGCTGCCACAGAAGGGGAACCTCTTCCGTCGCGTCTCTGCAATGGTGGGAGTGAGCAGGCTTCGAGAAATGCATACAAAAGGAAGTTTCACGGAGGCAATCTTGCCAATATCTTTTTGCATGTGCGTCAGCAAGTACTGCGATATCTAACGCTTCATTTACTTGTATATTATGCATAAACTGCAAGTTGCATACTATTCTCGCACCTGCTCCAGGATTTTAAATCCTTTACCATCCCATTATGATGGACAGACAACAATTGGACGAAATCTAAAAATTTTTCGGAAACTGAAGCTTTGCGACTGCACAGCCGTAGGTTTACAGATCACTAGTTTTACATTTCATTTTTTGGCTGCGTAGCACATAATCCTGCGTGTAAATCTTCCCCTAAACTCGAGTAAATCCTTTATGTTTGACATTGGAAAAATCTAAATTTGCCTTAACCCATAAACTTCCAGTGATCTATTTTCAGACATCCTCAAAAATATTCAGGAATTAATATATTTTCCTGTTTAAATTTCTGGAATAAATCCGATTTCGACAAAAAATTCAGCTATAAGAAAGTAAAATGAGAATCTTTCACATCGTCTTATTCATATTTTTAGAATAGAAATAAGTTCTCGATACCACTCGAATGCCGGAAATTTTTCCACTCAACATAATGGAGAATGGGCTGAAAAAAATTCGGGTGCTAGATTGTTAATATCCAGATCAAATACGCCAATCCAAGAAGAAATCTAACTACACTCATCGGCCTACGAGCATAAGTCTACAAAATTGCTTTTACATGCCCTCAACTGTCTTACATTCTACATGTGACAGGACAGCCATATTAAACCGATAGACTATCTGCATTCCATGCACTGCAGTATATGCAAACCAAAACACACATAACATGAGATACTAAAAATTGACAACATAAGTAACAAAAAATGCAACATTAACTTTGATACTGCAATTTCCACTAGCATAAAATACTTGTTGACCACATTAATATAAACTACATAAGCATTTTAATTTTGAACAGTGGTCAATCTGATATAGCATTATCTGAATGGAAAGTCTATAACTCATTGTAAAAGACGAAGTTTATCAGAAAGTAATTTTTGCAAATTAAATTCAAATTGTCAACAAGCTCACTTGGTTGGTCTAAACATAACATTAAGATGTTATTTTAATGCAAGTATTTTTTATCGCTTTCAAGAAAATGGGATAATTGCGATCATCGACCTTCCTTCGAGGACTGAAATTTATTTTGGTGTGCATGAGTTATTTTACAGAAGCAATTTTATGAATCGCTTCCTTGAGATAGAACAAGATACGTAAAAATAATCTTTTGGCCCCTTACTCTTAATAAATTCTAGAGATATTAAAAAGACTTCCCCACGGAGGGCATTCCCCTATACGTGTAGGACCCTAGTGCAGGTCCATCGGCGTTACTCCACAGAAATACTGCAGATTTCAATTTTTAAAATAAGCACGTTCATTATATGATTCATTGCTGCTCTTATATTACATTTTAAAGTCAAATGTTAATATTTCAATAACATTTTTATCACCTATCCAAACATTTTTAACCATTTTTGACCAAAAGTATTTTAAAGATTAATTTTCATGAGATTTAAAAGGAATGAAATCGAACAACAGAACCAGCTTGCTCCCGCAAAGATTTGGAACCTCATCAGAAAGTAGGGTGGATGATTTTAAGGTTAGTTTCAACATTCTATGCCTAATAGTTTTTGAGATATGCGAGTTTAATGAATTTCGGCCCATTGAGCGTAATGTATTTCGAATGTTTTGGGCGGTCCTGTACATAAACTATACATTCGATTGCGACCAAAAGGGGAGGTGCACAACTAGATCATAGAACAATCCTAAATATAAAATCTCAACATTCTACGACCAATAGTTTTTGAGATATGCGAGTTACATACATACGTACGTACGTACAGACGGCATGGAAAAACTGACCACAATAGACTCGCCGCTGGTCAAAATGAGTTGCAGACGCGTTAATATGATCGTGCATGCTAGCCTACGATGAGATGCATCGAAAAAATTCTTAAAATTAAATTTAGAGGTAGTCAAAATCGGTTTTTTTGTCGAAATTTGGCCCCCAAAATTTTTCGGGATCACATTACTTCCTTATAATACGTACAAGGAAGTAATAACAACAAAATGTGTATTACTTTTGTTTCATAAATTATTTATGAATTTATTGTGTATTTTGGAATGTTTTATATATCATTTTACATGATTACTTGTTATATAATGGATTAATCATGTTTTATAAATAGCGATTTGATCAGCGAAGACAATATTTATACATTGAAGCGATTTTTTTCAACAATAAAAACTTTATTTAATGTATTTTTTTATAATAATTGTATTTAATTTTGTAATGGGTGCTAGATTATTTAAATGCATAGTTACTGTTAAACTCTGTGTCAAGGTGTTCTTTTTCATAGAATGGACCTCATTTCAGAATTCTAAATATGTAATTTGTATTGAATATAACTATAGATTGCTTATTATCATTGCAAGTTTGCCTGTAGTTTGATTATTTTTTGTGAACTTCAAAAGATTAAAATTGTTTATTCACCTTATGTTTTTTAAATATACAGTATATCACTCGTACGTACATATACATATCTATTTCTTAAAACTGCTCAAGTACCATGGTATGTATGTTTCTCATCTCTTCATTATTTGTAAGATAAGCTATATAGTAGAATTCTTAAATTTTATTTTCTAAACATATTTTTAAAGGACTAAAACATAAGTGTCATGTAGCATGTTGTGTTTCAGTATTATATAATGTGTGCTTAGTTAAGCTAGATAATCTTTTTTTATTAAAATTCTTTCATAGGTAGGAACATACGGTGTCAGTGACGAATTCATAAATTTGCTGCTTGAACAAAAGGGCTACCTATAGGCAGAACGAAAGCATCGTCTACTTTATTGTCTTTGTAGGTTATAGCCTTGTTAGCCTACTTAGAAATTCGCAACTGCATGTGTATGGTGTAGTATTTACTAGCTGGATTCTGATCGTTGGAGCAGATATTAATTTAATTCTGCTTCATGTTTGGAATCCTGCTGGTGTGTGGCTACTTAGTTATATATATTATAGATTAAAGAACCTTGCAGTTAAAAGTAAACTCTAGGTAAGTGATTTCATTACTGTCAATTAATAATTAAATTGATTAAAATGCAAAGAGAAAATAAGTCTCGTTTAAGGAAAAAATTCATCTCTTTCATTTATAAAAAGTTACACTTTTGTAAATACGAACTTATGTCATATTTCCCCCCCAAGGCACATCAATATATTTTTAATTTAAGGATAAAAGTTTAGTTTAATAGTTAATCGTGAAATTCGTCTGTCATTTTATGAAAGATATTTTCTGACAGCTCAAAATCTTTTGTACTTTTAATTTTCTCTTTATTTATTTTTTTTTATATTATTTTATTTGTAAATATAGATCATTAGCATTCTTCTTGAGTGAAAATGTATTTGGATAACACTGAAGTTCGAACTTTAGTTACCTGCTTTGAAAACTGTTAAAACTTCCTTTAGAAACGAATTTTCAGAAGCTTGATGAATGTGAGATTAACAACAAGAACAAAAGAAAAAGAAAAGAAAAAAAAACATCTATAAACGGTTTATTTATGTTATAAATATAGAACATTTTTGAAGGTGATAATAACGTTCTGTTAAACTGCATGATACAAATAAGTAATTTTAAATAACATGAAATACACCTATTGTACAACTCCGGAAAAAAAGGCACTTGCATTTTCGAAGAGGAAAGTTATATATACCAATCGTTTACGAATGACAGGCCCGCAGCCAGGCGATTCGACTAGATGGAGGCAGTATCCCAGGATGGCTATGTATTTTCAATTGTTTTTTTCTCCTCCCTTCCCGCCTCGGAGATCATTAAAGTGTTACGAAAGCACATCTCTGGCTATTTCATTTACTTTATTGTTTTTACTAATTTAATTGCGTATGTTAATAAAATTACAATGCAGGCAAAAAGTCCTGAACACGCGCAAGTTTTTGTGGTTGACTTAATTTTCATTATAAAATTTCCGTAATATCTTAACTATTGTTAGTGATTCTAATATGTTTTAACGCTTTCCAACAAAGCTAAAAAGTGATTATAATTTCAGTTCTGTCAATCTGTTCTATCCGCCTGTCCGTGTGCTAACAGCCGTAAATATTGATCGACCACTACGAAGTTCTATATGTTATCCTTATGCATTGCGCCATGTACGGTATTGAAAATCGTGTATGTAGAATTCATAGAACTTTTACAGGAGCACTCAAAATAAATGAATACATTTTGCTCTATGGGCAGTCATTCTTTAAAGCTTATTTTAGGGACATTCGGCTATTTCAAACAAAAGAAAATCCGACTATGGCCGAATGGATAAGACACTAAACATAGTAGATGACTGAAGTGTATTATAAGTCCATGGTTCTGACCTACCGCGTGGCTGTCGAACTAACTTGGGCGGTTTCTCCAGATGTAACGTGAATACGCATTTGAACCACCTAAAAAGCATTTCACCCAAGACAAACCAACCCCCTTTACAGATAGCTCTAGTGTAGCTTTGACTTAATTGCAAAACCGATCAATCAAATGGTCAAGTGGAACAAAATTGTTATATTTTATTAAGAATTACAAAGCAGAGCTCTTCATAGCGCCTCTATTATTTGTAGTTCCTTTACAGGAGCGCCCAAATGTACTATGATTCTAGAAAATTGTGAAAGTGAAATAAAAAGCAATGGAAATTTTTATAAATGCCCATCTATCATGGAATCACGATGTAGATTTATGGTCAAGAAAAAGGGCTATCGGATTGAACATTTAAAAAATAGTCATATTTTAAGCATATAAACTATATCCGGCCTCAAAACGCTCTAAAAAGGTGTAAACACCCTCTGTATTTACATCAGTTAGAGCACTGACGGACAGACAGACAAACCAAAATAATAAACACTCTTCAGCAAATTTTATATTTCACATGACAAAATGTATTAAGCACTCAATATTTAATTTGTAGTATTTTTTAACACTAGAAATAATACAAATATGATGTACTGTAAAAGCAATCTAGAAGATTGGTATGTTGGCAAACCGGTCACCAAAATCAGCGGCGCATATAGGTTTATACTTCGGGAGAGGGGGGGGGATTTTCATTTTTTTTTAGAATAGTTAATATAAATGTTTTAAAATAGCTGATTTTTATAATTATTTTACATTTTCTGAGGGTGCTTAGGCCCCCTCGCCCCCCCCCTCGAATACGGCACTGAGAAAAATCCTCTGGGCTTTCAAACGGGCGGCTTGAGTTTTAAAAGTATGCTGAAAATGCACAATCTGTCGTATGTACTTCAGTAATGGTAAAACAAGATTTTAAAATGTTTACTTTTTTCAAGATTCTTTCATTTATTAAAATCACTTTTCTGTCAATTTTTCGAATTCGGGATAAGCGTTTAATTTACGGGGGGAGGATTCTTTTCTGGGAGGGAACTGCCCGTAATTTTATCCCTCGCTGGCTACTGGCCTGACGTACACTTTAATTTAAAGTATGCGTAAGGAGCCATCATATTTAAAGACGCACCTACTTAATTTTTACAATAGCAGCAGCTATATTTCACTTCGCATTTCTAAAAATTTAGCTCATTTTAACACCGAATAGCAATTTTCAATACCTTTGAAGTAAAAATTAATGAGTTGTTATCTTGTAAAATTTCCCTCTTCCTATGTTAAAATATTTTTTCATCCTATTAATATAATATCCTATGCCTTCATGGCTCTTCGCGCTCTTCTATCACGCTGATAAAATAACATTTGCAAAGCAGCTGCCGCCCTTTTGATTTGAAGCATTTTCAGCGTACGGATTCTCTAACGCCACGATTTTCTTGGCGGGTTGAAACGTATGCTAGAATGTAAACATACGGAAGTTAGAATCCGCACCTAAAGCTCTACCGTACCTTGCAGAATACCAACATACGGTAGATGGTTACGAATGACGTCAATATGATGTCACACATCCGAACGTTCGCTTAAACGTACGTGGCAGAATAGAGCCCCAGGCATTTCTTACCTTCCCAGTGCTTTCAAACGTTATTTAATGTAGTTTTAAGTAATTGTGTTACTAATTCAAGTACGAACTCATGATTAATTTGTTTGCTATGATACATATTGAAATAAAGAAAATAGATGCATATAATTTGAAGGAAAAACAGAGTAGCGCTTACTCTCATGATTCACGATTGCTTATTTTAGTTTCACAAGTGGATATTTAATATACTTTAAAATAACTAAATACACAAGTGAGAAATACATTTTTATAATGAATATTTCATGAACGTAGTCGTATTTCCTACGTTATTTTAAACAATTTAACATTAATCTTTAACAAATGATGTATTAAAGCACATTTCAGTGTTTTCGGGATATCCTGTATATTGGAGAAAATTGATAAAATACGCTCTATAGCGCGATCCCTGAATTAATTTTTCTTTAATAAAGACATTTCATGTAGTACATGTTATTCTTTTGTCGATTTCTCAATCGAACTTTGGAATTGAGCAAGCATAATGAACGCTTGTACAAAATATTAACTACATTTGAAGTTTCTGTATAAACGGGCAAAAATCAAGCTTCTTCTATCTTCTATCTATACTATTAAAATCTGTGCGCGTCTGTCCGTCTGTGTGTAACATCATCTCCTCGTAAACGGCTGGGAGTTGAGTTTCGAACGAGATATCCACGAATTCGGAAAATTTCGAGAAAGAACCTCCGCTAATTTAAATTTCGAAATTCGAATTAGTTTAGGAGATATTGATAAAAACCCCATCAAAAACGCTAATTTTTGCTCTCCGCAATTCCGTGATTGTAACCCCTGTAGTAAAAAAAGTGAGAAATAAGCATCGAGGTTGGCATGTTTGGCTATTTTATTAAATTATTTAGACTCCTGCAGTAAAAGTAGAAGAATAATGATCTTTTTTTCTGTTTAGATTATTTGCAAAGTTATTTTTTAAATTAAAATATTGCGCTCATGTGAAATCAGAGCAGGAATTCATTGTTTTTTATGTGTAAGAATAAGGAATTGAGAGATTTCCGAGACTAATATGTATATTTTTTAGTTTGGCCGGGGAAAAAATGGCTCATTTGGCGATTTTGAGAAAGTAGTAGGTTCTACCGATTTGTACAGTTTTGGGCTTGGCGCAAATTACTGAGAGTGTAACGAAATAGTATTTTTAATAACAAGTATATAAGTTTTACGGCGCTATACTTTGTGGTATGGGCGCGAGCAGGAGAACGACCAAAATGCTCCCTCATCACACCATCATACTTTAAAATGACTATGACTCCATTTAAACAATTAAAAACATAATTTATTAATATAACAATTTAAAACATTAGTATTAAACTTAACAAAACATGTTAGTTTGAAAATAAAATGCCTAGGCTTTTACAATAACAAAAACTGCCGAAGCAGATCCCTTTTTTTCCACCGCACGGCTGCACCGAGTAGGATTATATATCACAGCAATCCACGGGGGACGAAACTTTGCACGCTGGACCAGGCGTCTGTTAGGAAAAATGGCTAAAGGATCACGATACATCTTTGCTGTCGGCATGCAGCGACAGTCGGGAAGATGACGTCACTCGCAAGACAGTAGGCAAACATCCGACTTTTAAGTGAGATGGCAAGTCGAATCACTAGCCGATCACTAGCCAAAATTCCAGTCTTGCCTGTAGGGCTCCAGGCACTACATCACTCCCCTCCGTAGACTGCAAGGTCGACTAAGCTTGGAATCTAACAACTGGACGAACTTCTCTGCCAGATCTTGTCACTGTAGGCCGAACGGAAGTATCAAGTGACGAATCTGTCGTGCTTTCGGGAACAGGTTCCGGGTCGACAAAAGCTGGCTTCAATCGGTCTATGGTCACCGTCTGACTTTTGCCATTTACTTCAAGAGTGAAGACTTTATCAGTCCTTGCAAGAACTTTGTAGGGGCCATCATACGGCTGCTCGAGTGGTCGACGCACTTTATCAACTCGTAAAAATACATATTCCGTAGTGGAAAGATCTCTACTGACGAAGGTAGCTGCTCTCGAGTGATGAGTTGTGGGGACAGGACGCAATTTTGCCATCTGCTGCTTGAGGATCTGCACAAACATAGGCTGACTCACAGTTGGCTTGGCATTGTCGAAGAACTGTCCCGGCAGCCGCAAGGTTTGACCATATACCATCTCGGCAGGAGAGGCACCGATGTCTTCCTTGATACAGCAGCGAATGCCCAACAGAACTAGTGGCAGCGCTTCCAGCCAGTACTCCTCGGAGTGAGACATCAAACCGCTCTTCAGCTGACGATGAAACCTCTCTACGATTCCATTGGACTGGGGATGGTATGCTGTGGTTCGTGTAAGCTCCATTCCCAGCATTTTGGAAAGTGAAAAGAAGAGATTACTTTGGAAGTTTGTGCCACGGTCGGTTGTAACAACTTCAGGTACACCGAATCGTGCTACCCAACCGTCAAGGAAAGTTCTGGCGGCAGTTTCAGCAGACTGGTTGTCCATAGGAAAAGCCTCTATCCACCTAGAAAAACGATCAATACAGGTTAATAAATACGACTTTTCTTTCACTGTCGGAAGTGGTCCCACGATGTCTATGTGCACACGTGAAAAACGACTGTGGGGCAAAGAAAACTGTCCCAAAGCTGATTTAGTGTGTTTGAAAACTTTAGATTTCTGACACGGTATGCAGGACTTGCACCATCTAGTACAGTCTTTTCTCATATCCTTCCACACATAACGTTGCTGAAGCAACTTGAAAGTGGCCTTTATTCCGGGATGAGAAAGTCCATGCACAGAATCAAATACTTTCTTCTGAAACGTTTTGGGCACATAGGGACGAACTTCACCAGTGGACGTGTCACAGTAGAGTGGTTTGTCCGCAGGACCAAACTGTAATATCTTTAGCTTGAGGTCCGTCTCTGATCCCAACAATGAACGCAATCCCTCATCTCTAGCCTGATCAGAAGCCATAGCGTTATAATCAATTGGGACGGAGGAATCGATTTGGGAGATGCGAGACAGTGCATCTGCTACTACATTTTCTTTGCCTGAAATGTGCCTCATATCTGTTGTGTACTGTGAAATAAACTCAAGGTGACGAATTTGTCGGGGTGAAAAGTTATCGTGTTTCTGTAAAAAGGCAAATGTCAGTGGTTTGTGATCTGTAAAAATAATACTTTCACGACCCTCTAACATATGTTTAAAATGTTTAACAGAAAGGTAAACTGCTAAAAGTTCACGGTCAAAAGTGCTATAGTTTTTCTCAGCACGTGTAAATTTTCTGGAAAAGAATCCAAGCGGTTCTATTTCACCGCCAGTGTGCTGATGAAGCACTGATCCAGCACCAACATCCGACGCGTCTACCATGAGTGACAATCTAGCATCCGGAGCCGGAAAAGCTAGCACAGTAGCATTAGCTATCAATGCTTTACACGATTCGAAGGCTGCTCGCGAAATGTCAGTCCACTCGAGTGGGGACTTGTCATTTTTGGTTCTACCTGCTACGAGTTCATGTAAGCATGCCTGAACCTGCGAAGCACCTTTCAAAAATCGATGGTAAAAATTCAGTGTAGCTAAAAATCGTCTCAGCTCCTGGGCAGTTTGAGGCAAAGGATAATCTGTTAAAGTTTTAACTTTTTCAGGCAAAGGTGAAATTCCCTTAGCAGAAATTAAAAATCCTAAGAAATTCAGTTCAGTTTTTCCAAACAAGCATTTGTTAACATTCAACACTATTCCGTATTTCTGAAGCCGCTGAAACACAGTTTCCAAATCTTTCTTATGAGTTTGTTCATCGGTTGACGCTACCAGTATGTCGTCAACATACGCATAGCAACAATCCAATCCTCGAAGTACATTATCTATAAATCTTTGGAATGATTGTGATGCGTTACGCAACCCAAAGGTCATAAAAACATACTCGAATAATCCGATTGGAGTTGTGACAGCGGTTTTCTGAACGTCTGCAGGATCTACCGGAATTTGATGATAAGCTTTGACTAGGTCCAACTTTGAAAAAATAGTCTTACCCCTTAACCCCAGAGTAAAGTCGTGAATGTGTGGCAAAGGATATCTATCGGGAATGGTCACTGCATTCAACCGACGAAAATCACCACAGATTCTCCAGGATCCATCTTTCTTGGGTACTAAATGGATCGGACTGGACCACGGACTTTTTGAAGGTCTAATTATGCCTTGGTCTAACAAGATTTTAAACTCTTTACCAAGAAATGACAATTTTTCAGGGGTTAATCTTCTGGGTCTGGCAAATACAGGAGGGCCTTTTGTTTCAATACAATGCGTAATTGGAGTTTTTGTTTTAGCTGTTTGAGTATTTAAATAGTTGGAAAACAAATCAGGGTATTTTAAAAGTATTGTATGATATACAGATTCACCAGATATTGGAATTAAACTAGACCCATTTACATTCGAAATTAAACCTTTGATTTGTGTTGCTGTAGTGTTGTCTATTAAAAGTTTATTTTTAAAGTCAATTAAAAGTTCATAATGTTCTAAGAAATCTATGCCAAGTATTGGCTGTGAAACATCTGCAACTATGAAAGTCCATGAACACTGCTCTTTCAAACCAAAGTCCAAAGACAACTTAACTGTACCGTACGTGGGTATCACAGAACCGTTTGCAGCATGAAGTGATAAAAAACGCTTTTGAGTACACTTTGTTAGTTTCCGCGGATAGCAACTAACGACAGCTCCAGAATCGACCAAATATTTAATGTTGGTTTTACGATCTGTAATAAAGAGCCGGCTGGATACATGAACCCGGTCTGCCGCCGACGAAACAGCCGTATGGGTCAGTTTTCCGACCAACTGCATGGTTTATTACACTTAGTTGCTTTATGAGCAAAACGAGAATGATACCAGCACAGTTTGTCAGTTGAAGTTTTAGACCTCTCATTTAACCTGCTCACCGAATTTGCACGCTTGTTCCGATCAATCCTCGAATTACGGGAGCGGTTTGAACCAGCAAGACTCTTAACTAAACGCTTTAGCTCCTCGATTTCAGTTTTAAGAGCAATTATCTCGCTGTTATCATTTACCGCACCCACTGCGTTAATTGAGGGACCAGAAACTTCGTAAATCTTGTCGGCTATTTGAGCTAAGCCAGACAAGTTTTCAGTACTAGCGTACAAGATCTGTTGCATGTTATTCGGGAGTCTCTGCAGCCACAGAGATTTTAACATAGTCTCTTCTAATTTATCAGAAGCCAAGGCTCGCATTTCATCCAACAAATGCGAAGGGCGCTTATCGCCAAGTTGTAAATCTCTAAATAATAGATTGAAATTGGCAATGTCGGACTGAGCAAAGTGTTTGAGTATGCGATGTTTTAAAGTTTCATACATGTTTTCGGTCGGGGGATTCTTAATCATGTCCTTCACACATCCTAGAGTTTTGGTATCCAGTGAAGACACAACCGAATGAAATTTCGTAGCATCTACTGAAATTCCAGCGACAAGAAACTGGGATTCAATTTGAATAAACCACAGTTCAGGGTCAGCTTCCCAAAAAGGTGGAGCTTTAAAAGCTACACGAGACACCTCTAACCCAACCGAAACTGCACCGTTCTGCTGTCCGTTAACAGACATTCTGAAATATTTATAAGCTATGGCAACTGATCAGAGGGAAGGGGTTCAAAGCGATCAAGAGACAATAACGTAAACTCACCCAGCACCAGAGATAAACACGACTTCCACACTTCAATCTGAACTTCCACTTGACGGGAACATTTTCAGCTGTTTAGAAATGCCGGGTCACCAATGTGGAATGGGCGCGAGCAGGAGAACGACCAAAATGCTCCCTCATCACACCATCATACTTTAAAATGACTATGACTCCATTTAAACAATTAAAAACATAATTTATTAATATAACAATTTAAAACATTAGTATTAAACTTAACAAAACATGTTAGTTTGAAAATAAAATGCCTAGGCTTTTACAATAACAAAAACTGCCGAAGCAGATCCCTTTTTTTCCACCGCACGGCTGCACCGAGTAGGATTATATATCACAGCAATCCACGGGGGACGAAACTTTGCACGCTGGACCAGGCGTCTGTTAGGAAAAATGGCTAAAGGATCACGATACATCTTTGCTGTCGGCATGCAGCGACAGTCGGGAAGATGACGTCACTCGCAAGACAGTAGGCAAACATCCGACTTTTAAGTGAGATGGCAAGTCGAATCACTAGCCGATCACTAGCCAAAATTCCAGTCTTGCCTGTAGGGCTCCAGGCACTACAACTTCGATTTTTCATATGGAAATAATGCAGTTATTAAGGCGATTTTAAACGATCTATAGAATTTTCACGAAATTAAGTAAACTGATTTAAGTTAGAGGAATTCCGCCAAATTTCAGAAAATTGAAATTCTCGCATTTTGTACATGGTAGTTAACGGTGATTAAAACCCGTTATAGTTAATAATAATTTAAATAACTGCTACTTATCAATAATATGCCTGCATTAAATTTTGGCGATGGAACCATATAAATGATAGATAACTATTTCCCATTTTGATTGCTGTTAAATCAATGCTTCGAATGATTCCCTGAAAACAAAAAAATCTCACAAAATGGTGTATGTTGGCATTTTGGCGATCGAAGTACTGTGTAATAAATAATTGATTCTTATTTGTTAAAGCAGCGCTACGGAAGTTTCTTTTACTAAAAGCTGTTAGAAAGGCGTAATTAATACTGTCTAATATATTTTTTGTTTTACGAATTGAAATGTATGTTGATTCCTACTTTAGTACATTTCTTAGCAAAGTTGGCGAAAAATATTCAAATGTAGTGCAGCTCTGTACGTATTATTAATTCCATTCCACAATTGAGATGAGCCGATGTCACTAGCGTATGCATAGATATTTTTTTGAAATTCCGCCAAACAAAGTATTGCGTATTGCCTTTAGTGTCAAGTTTAATTTGTAATTTGAGCTATTTGACATCGACTGGTGGCGTTAATTACGCCAATATGGCAGTTCTAGCAAAGGAAACATAGATAACTCATTTCGTGTTCTATTTTTAACATTGCTATAGTTTCCGTAGCAACGGAATCCATTGTTGCCACTTAAGTTGTTAAATTTTACAATTAAGTGAAACCACTCCTTTCTACAGCTTTTAAGACTCGAAAAAGTGAAAACGTATCAAATGTGAAACAAATAGAACTGTAACAGACTTGCACCTTAAAAATAATCGAAGCTTTTATGCAATTCTACATACCTTTAATTTTATTTCCTTCGCGTGTGGATGTCATTTTTTACGTCATTTTTGCTGTTTTGCTGGCAGATTATCCGAAGCAGCACATAACCTGCAATGTATTTGCTCCTCCGGACATAAGCTAGAGCGTATGTCGCTGCTGAGTATTTGTGTAACCCCATTGTGTTAATCAGAATTTTCTGGTGTCAGATTTTTTAGACCATTTTTTTATCGCGGAGATTCCGATCCTGAAGTATATTCGTCACTGATACATGAAAAAAAAGATCAATTATATGCAAGCAGGAGTAGCCAGAAATTTTTCATGGGAATGTTACGACTACTGCAACTCATATATATGTTCACGTATGGGTGATAAGGGAGTGAAGAATATACAAAACACCGAAGTTGTTTTGAGGGTTATACAGAATTAAAAATTTTACTTTTAGTAAAGTTTACTTTTGATACAGTTCGATTTGGTTTTAATACATTTCGGCCACCAAGGTGAGATGAAATATTAGTAAATACGGCAACCCAGAATTTTCTTAACTATTGAATTTGACACTATGCAACTACAGTAGATTCCCTATAACACGGTAGATACGTTCCGTCTTATAGAAATCCGTGTTGTGCGGGTCCTGCGCTATACTCCACCTTGAGTGCGGACTGCGCGGTATTATCGCGGCAAAACTTATTCGCGCTCCGTAAAAATGTAATGATGTTTGGTGTTGCCATTCAAAAGGAATGCTAATTACAGGAGCTAAGGCGTCATAATATCAGAACATATGTCTCATTTCATCGTGCTGTACGAGTCTCTTTTAACGTGTTACACGAAAACGATCGTTATGTTTTCGTCGTGTTCTAAGAATTCGTGTTGTAGACCCATGTTACAAAGGGGTCAACTGTAATCTGTAAAAAATGAAAAATGAAATTAGTTATTTATTTAGTGCGAATTGACAGTGAGATAAACGCCATTTGTCACTTTTATGTAACAAGTGTGATACTGCATTAAGAGTTCAATAAGGGTAATAAGCTTTTTCTCAGAAGTTACATCACGAACGTTTTCATTTACAAAAGCGACATGATTTTCACAGGAGCAGGGCACATTTTTGCCTTTTAAACGTAAATGATGCATGCATTGTTTCATGTAGGTTTTTTAATTTAGGTAAAATTTAATAAAGTCGTGTGTAACATAACTGCGCTAATGCATTCCACGCATTGAAAAATGCAAGATAAAATTGTTGTCAACATCATGTAATGTTATTTATGTGGTATATACTATGTATACTAAACTCAATGTGGTATATACTAAACCTCACAATACGAATTATTTGATGTAGAAATCAGGCATTTTTCGAAAGAGAAAAGTTTTGTCTGCATACCATAAAGTTCTTTCTTTTTTGATCGCCAGTCACATTGACGTAGTTTTTGTGTCATGTTGCAATTGTCTAAAATTTGCACTCATGACGTCAACTTTTAGTCACGATTCAAGTATTTTTTCACGTTTTGAGATTCCTCATTACTGGGTTTAATTCGAATTATATATGTGTTAGGAAAATATGCGTTTCCCACCGTGCGGAGAACGGGCAAGCAGCTAGTCTTCTATACTATTAAAATCTGTACGCGTCTGTCTGTCTGTGTGTAACATCATCTCCTCCGAAACGGCTGGGAGTTGAGTTTCGATCGAGGTGTCCACAGATTCGGAAAATTCCGAGGAAGGTCTTCCGCTAACTTAAATTTCGAAATTCGAATTTTTTTAGAAGATATTGATAAAAAAACCCGTCAAAAACGCTAATTTTTGATCTCCGTAATTCCGCAATTGTAACCCCTGCAGTCAAAAAAGTGAGAAATAAGCATCGAGGTTGCCATGTTTGGCTATTTTATTAAATGATTTAGACTCCTGCAGTAAAAATAAAAAAATAATGATTTTTTTTCTGTTTAGATTATTTACAAAGTTATTTTTAATTAAAGTATTGCATGCATGTGAAATCAGAGCAGGAATTCAATGTTTTTTGTGTGTAAAAGAATAAGGGATTAGGAGATTTCCGAGACTAATATGTATATTTTTTAGTTTGGAGGGGAAAAATGGCTGATTTGGCGATTTTGAGAAAGTAGTAGGTTCTACCGATTTGCACAGTTTTAAGCTTGGCGTAATTTACTGAGAGCGTACCGAAATAGTATTTTTAAAAACAAGTGTAGGTTTTATTAGAGTTTAGCTTTAATTTTTTTTAATTTAGCAGTGATTAGTGCAGAAATAATGCAGTTATTAAGGCGAATTTAAACGATCTAACTTGAGAATTTTCACCAAATTAAGTAAATTGATTAAAGGGAGGGGAATTCCGCCAAATTTAAGGTAATTGAAATTCTCGCATTTTGTACATCATAGTTAACGATGAATAAAATACATTAACACATAGTTAATAATTTAAAATACTGCTCCTTTTCAAGTATATGTTGTACTTTGGCGATCAAACCATATGAGTGATAGATTACTATTTCCCATTTTGGTTGCCGTTATTTCAATGCTTCGAATGATTCCTTGAAAAAAATCTCGCAAAATGGTGTATGTTGGCACTTTGGCAATCGAATGTGTAAAAAATCATTGATTCTTATTCGTTAAAGCAGTGCTACGGAAATTTCTTTTTCTGGTAACTGTTAGAATGGCATATAACTAATACTGTCTAATAAATTTTTTGCTTTACAAATTAAAATGTATGTTGATTCCTACTTTACCTTTCTTAGCAAAGCTGGCGATAAATATTCAAATATAGTGTAACGCTGTGTTTAATAGAGTGTGTTCTCGCGTTTGTGCTGCTAATTACATTCCACGTTTGGAATGAGTCGATATTATGAGCGTATGCTTGGATATTTTTTTTTTAATCCCACCGAACAAGGTGTAATAAAATCGGAATTCTTTTCTTTTTTCTTTGCTTTTGGAGGTGAATAAGAATGGTTTTTCAGCCCGGTAAAAATTGTGGGTATTGTAAGGATTGAAAGTAAATTTTTGAATTTGTTGTTAAGTTTAATTTGTGATTCATTTTAGCTATTTACCATCAATTTGTGGCGTTAATTACGCCAATATGGCAGTTCTAGCAAAGAAAACATGAATAATTCATTTCATGTTCTATTTTAAAGATTGCTACAGTTTCCGTAGTAACGGAATCCATTGTTGCCACTTAAGTTGTTAAATATAACAATAAGTGAAATCATTAATATTTACATCTCTTAAAACTCGAAAAATGAAAAGGCATTAAATATGAAAAAAAATAGAACATTAACATATCTGCACTTCTTTAAAAATAATCGAAGTTTTCATGCAATCTATTACATAAATGTGAAAGTATGTTTGTTTGTTTGTTCGTCCGGGTTCTCTAACTTGCGATTTTTCGCAATTTTCAGGGTAGAAAGCTACTCAAATAACCGATTTCAGCACATTCGTGAGCATAGTTAACAAAGTTAGATTTATTTATTTATTACATTCAATAATTCAAGTGAGACTGACGTCATTTTTATGTCACTGTAAAAATGCATTAAAAATCCTGGTTAACAAGTTTTGACAAAAAATTACACCACGAGCGAAATAATAAACTTCCACCCAGATTATCAGATTTTGTAGAAAATAAAATAACATGCTTTTTCTTTCTTTTTCTTCTTTCACTAATTCATGTTAGATAACGCAACTGAGAATGATGTCATTTTGACCTCATGAAAATGAGTTAGAAATCTAATTACATTAAAAATGTTTTGACGCAAAAAGTACTATTATAAAAATTCAAAGTATTTTGTTTAACGCGCGTGTTACCCTTAGCGATTTTTGAGCTCTGTGATTTTTCAGAAACCATAATAACGAAAGGAAACTTGCAGTTTTTTAAATCGTGGGAAATTCAAATGTCGGCACAGGATGCAAAATACTAATTAACATAATTCATAGTATTCACTATCTGTTTGACGACGGTCGTTGTATGTATTCCCAAAAATCGTGCAAAATGTCACCAAATTTGGACGACTTTTGGCGGTATATTATCTATATTAGATATACTCTTTTTTTGTTAAATTTTAGCAACTTAACAAGCTCTTGTAGAAAAGTTACATCATTAGCAAAATGGATACGGAAAATATTTGAAATGCCGATTAGCTAGGAATAACACCAATATCTCTCAAATTAACTTTAATAAAGTTCTGTTGCAAGCGAGAGTTTTTCAACGTCGTATGTTTCAATATTACTCCGTTTGAAAACTACTGCGCGAAATGACTAAATTCGACTATCCTGGTCAGAACGTGACGTCATAGATTAAAAGTTGTCTGAAATTCGTAAACTCTGCAACACAATTTTCATTACATCATCATTAACACAATTCATTCAGTCATCATCATTAACACAATTTAACACAATTTCACATTCTGCAACACAATTTAACACAATTTCGCAATTTGAGCGATTCCAAATAGTTCCTCGAGATTACACAGTTTGATGTTTTCACGAGTCTGAACCATGGTGGATTTAAATAATATTTAAATTGGTACAGCTTGGATGTTTTCCTCCACTGCGAGATGAAATATTTTGCTGTGCTAAATACGCCAATCAGACAAGAATTATGCTTAAATATATATGGAAATCTGTTTTAATGGCAATGCATAAATTTCACAGAATCACCAAAAAGTAGAAAAGCATGATTGGTTTAAAATATCTAATCTGTTTCTTTAAATTGAGCATTAAAGACTGAGAAACGAAGATAGATAATATTAATATAAGTAATAGATAGTATTCTCATTTTTATCTCTGGTAGTAATAGTAGATTTGTTTGGATAATATGGATTAAAGAACAGCATACCACGTTAATAACTATTTCGTGAAATTAAAAGTGTTATATTCATTATTTTTCAACGATCGTCTTATAACTAACTAAACCATAATCCTACATTGCGTAATATATTCCATGGTAGTTCAACAAAAGGACTACTTGAACTTTTTGACATTTTGCTTTTGCATAGATAGTTACGATTAGATTTTAGTAAAATATTCGTTTCCTACCGTGCGAAGAACGGGCACGCAGCTAGTCTATACTATTAAAATCTGTGCGCGTCTGTCTGTCTGTGTGTCTGTGTGTAGCATCATCTCCTCCTAAACGGCTGGGAGTTGAGTTTCGAACGAGGTAGTCCACGAATTCGGAAAATTTCGAGAAAGAACCTCCGCTAATTTAAATTTCGAAATTCGAATTAGTTTAGGAGATATTGATAAAAAAACCCATCAAAAACGCTAATTTTTGCTCTCCGCAATTCCGTGATTGTAACCCCTGTAGTCAAAAAGTGAGAAATAAGCATCGAGGTTGCCATGTTTGGCTATTTTATTAAATTATTTAGACTCCTGCAGTAAAAATAAAAGAATAATGATTTTTTTTCTGTTTAGATTATTTACAAAGTTATTTTTTAATTAAAATATTGCGTTCATGTGAAATCAGAGCAGGAATTCAATGTTTTTTATGTGTAAAAGAATAAGGATTGGAGATTTCCGAGACTAATATGTATATTTTTTTAGTTTGGCCGAAAAAAAAATGGCTCATTTGGCGATTTTGAGAAAGTAGTAGGTTCTACCGATTTGTACAGTTTTGGGCTTGGCGCAAATTACTGAGAGCGTAACGAAATAGTATTTTTAATAACAAGTATAAGTTTTACAGCGCTATACTTCGATTTTTCATATAGAAATAATGCAGTTATTAAGGCGATTTTAAACGATCTATAGAATTTTCACCAAATTAAGTAAACTGATTTAAGTGAGGGAATTCCGCCAAATTTCAGAAAATTGAAATTCTCGCATTTTGTACATGGTAGTTAACGGTGATTAAAACCCGTTATAGTTAATAATAATTTAAAATAACTGCTACTTATCAATAATATGCCTGCATTAAATTTTGGCGATAGAACCATATAAATGATAGATAACTATTTCCCATTTTGATTGCTGTTAAATCAATGCTTCGAATGATTCCTGAAACAAAAAAATCTCGCAAAATGGTGTTATGTTGGCATTTTGGCGATCGAAGTACTGTGTAATAAATAATTGATTCTTATTTGTTAAAGCAGCGCTACGGAAGTTTCTTTTACTAGAAGCTGTTAGAAAGGCGTAATTAATACTGTCTAATATATTTTTTGTTTTACGAATTGAAATGTATGTTGATTCCTACTTTAGTACTTTCTTAGCAAAGTTGGCGAAAAATATTCAAATATAGTGTAACGCTGTGTTAATAGAGTGTGTCTCATTTGTCTGCTAATTACATTCCACGATTGAATGAGTCGATATTATGAGCGTATGCTTAGATATTTTTTTTAAATCCCACCAAACAAGTGTATAAATCGGAATTCTTTTCTTTTTCTTGCTTTGAGGTGAATAGAATGTTTTTCAGCCCGGTAAAAATTGTGGTATGTAAGATGAAAGTAATTTGAATTTGTGTTAAGTTTAATTGTGATTCATTTAGCTATTTGCCATCAATTTGCGGCGTTAATTACGCCGATATGGCAGTTCTAGCAAAGTAAACATGAATAATTCATTTCATGTTCTATTTTAAAGATTGCTACAGTTTCCGTAGTAACGGAATCCATTGTTGCCACTTAAGTTGTTAAATATAACAATAAGTGAAATCATTAATATCTACATCTCTTAAAACTCGAAAAATGAAAAGGCATTAAATATGAAAAAAATAGAACATTAACATATCTGAGCTTCTTTAAAAATAATCGAAGTTTTCATGCAATCTATTATATAAATGTGAAAGTTTGTTTGTTCGTTTGTTCGTCCGGGTAACTTTTTACGATTTTTCTCAATTTTGAGGGTAGAAAGCTACTCAAATAACCGATTTCAGCACATTCGTGAGCATAGTTAACAAAGTTAGATTTATTTATTTATTACTTTCAATAATTCAAGTGAGACTGACGTCATTTTTATGGTCGACGCGCGCTTCGAATATATGCATGAGGAGAAACAAGTCGCCCAGGGTTTTAAACCAAGTTGTGGACAAAAAAATTAAATTAATGAATAAATTTTCCCCATTCAGATTATCAGATGCTGTAGAAAATAAAATAAACGTGTTTTTTCCTTTTCTCTTTTGTTTTT
>JAWZYV010018980.1:0-25834 GCA_038373885.1 Cheiracanthium punctorium
AGTAGGATGTTGATATTTCGATTTTTATGCATAATGATTTTAAAAGAAATCATCCCTTGTTCAAGAAGTTGACATCAGAAATTTATCTATTATTTCTGTTATCAGTAAAAATCGAAGAAAGTCGCAAAAATATCCAGGCACAAATGGGTTAAAAGTGATAATTTCTTTTAAAGGTAATTGAATACTCTACAACTTTGCTGTGAAAAAAATTCTGATAAATTGAGGATTGAAGAGCTATAAGACAAAATTGGTTATAAATTGGGATAAAAAGAAGCGTTTTCTAAACATTTGCGCCATTTTTAAAACATATCTCGAAAGCTATTAATGCATATAAAAAGAAATAACCAAATACAATCTTGTAGGAAATTTTATCAGCTTTTTGAGGGGGCAAAAGGTAGAACGGGGCACCTCAAGAAGAGGGAACTTTCCTATTTCATATAACTACATACCCTATTAGTGTTTTCCCCAAGTTTCAGCGACATTTCGAAAATTAAAGGGTACGGAAATGTTGGAAATTTTTCGTCGTACCTAGTCGTACCCATCGCGGCATGATTTTGGAGCTACAACTACACATACAATATGCGAAAAGATTTTGCAGAATACACAACACTTCGAAAAATTCAGATTTAATACAGTTAAGCAAAATGCTTTTTAAGTGCTTTATTTAAAAAGAATATAACAAGCCCCCCCCCGCCCCTTGTGCTTTATGCAGTACAACAACTTGTTATTGCATAAACACATACTCAAGAAAATAATACAGAAATAATGCAACTAGTTACACTACTATGCAATTTATCTTATTATGCGATTAGCTTCATTAGTATGTTTCATAGAACGAACTCCACTTGTTTTTGTTGGGGAAGGGAGGGAAAAGAACGAATTGCTTTGAATGACAATAATGAATGAATTCAGAGTATCATTTCTCACTTTACTAGATAACACTGTATGAAAGATATACCCCCCATACAATTTGCAAAATATGGCGTTATAAAGAATTTCTTGTAACTGACACATATGTGTACTTCATGCCTAGTAAGAACTGGAATGACGATCAGGATTTCCACAACTCCTAGTACAGCACATATAAAAGGCGCACAAGAAATCAGGTTCTGCGTGTGTAAATAAAAATCTAATAAATAGGGATGCCTAAATTCCAGTGTAGGGAGAAAAATAAAAATACAAAAAGAACGCAGGGAACTGCGTGAAAACAAAAAAATAATCAATCAAAAAGTGTAATGATTTGTAAGTATACAGTTCCAGATTAAAAAATAAATAGAAAATAAACAAAGGAGTAATAATAACAATAATGTAAATTTCAGCGCTTTTTTAATAAACTGATTGTTCAATTTTTTTCTTTTTTTTTGTATTCTTCCAAAGTCTAGAACTAGTCATTCAGTAACAAATTATAGCAGTTTCGAATATTTTAAATACCATCTCTCACCTAACAGGCAAATAAAGAGTCTAAGACTAGACAGATTTAACATGCACATTCTCTGTAATATGTAATCACATTCAGTCTGATTTGTAATCAGCTATGGCTTATTATTACTTGTTTTCTTTTTAAGTGCAAGAGTTTATTCTGATTCATGGTAATTTATCTTCTTAACTCTTTGGTTTTAAATAATAATTCTTAGAATGAATAGCTTGCTGAAGTAATGATTTTTTTTTTCGTTATGTTAATGATGTAATTAACCTTATGAAAAAAATTAATAATGTTCGTAATGCAATTAAGAAGATGCTTATTCAACTGGTTTACTTCAATACATTTCTTTTTAAAATAATTAAAATGTCGATTAGTCTAGCCGAATTTTAAAATTTCACGTTGCTCATTTTCAATAGCTACAGAGAAATACTATACAAGTTTTTAAAATTAGGTTTTCATAACGTAAACATTCACGCTAAAGAAATATTTATTAAAAATAATTCGTGTCACCTAAACTTTTCAAACATAGTAAATTTCTACAGGGTGTCCCGAAAAGGTGGTAATGGGCTTTAATTCTTTATCTACGAGAGATACGTGGGCAACGAGAGGATGTTTTTCTTAACAGAGTATTATTTCCGACCTTATTTTGAACATTTTTCCAATTTACACCAGTGGCGCACACAAGGGGGGGTCCAGGGGGTCTGGAACCCCCCCCCCATCGGCTTTGATTTTTTTCTTTTTCGATTGATTATTAACCTATATCTATAGTAAATAAAATGATTCCAAAAAAAGGTAGCAATAGTTTCAGTTCTAATAAATAAAAAAAGAAATTTTTTTCTCGTTTTCTTCAACTTTTCAAAAACGAACTGAAAGCGAACATAAAACACCATCTTGTTCTCAAAACTGTACAACTATTATTTTACTTCCTATTGTATTGTGTAGTGTATTCTTAGGGAACTGGATGGGACGAGTTTTGATGAATTCCATCTAATGAAAACGAGTTCTTTCATCACTGATTTTTGTCAATCTAAAAGTTGGACCCCCCCCCCCCCCCAAACTGTAAAAGTTGGACCCCCCCCCAAAAAAAAAAAATCCTGTGTGCGCGCCTGATTTACACTACCCAGTTATCTCTAATAAGTAAGGAATAAATCCCATTACCAACTTTTTGGGACACCCTGTATACAGAAACTGTCGAGGCGCGTCCTGTAAAAAGTAATTTACTTAGAGCGTTAAAGACTGTTCGATTTAAGCAAAAAAATTAAACAGTAACGGTTCGTTTTTTAACCATGGGCATCAGCAGCATAGAGCGTGGAGGCACTTGCTCCTCCCTGAATTTTTATATAGTAATTTTTATTTTTATATTTGTATTATGCTGGATTTTTATTCTTAATTTAATTATTTCCCTGCTTTTCTCTTCTTTCCAATATGGCAAACATAATCTATATTGCACTGAATCTGTAAGCCTTTCTATGAGAAAAACTGAAACTCCTACATCACTTCATTAATGTATACAGGTCTTTTGTATATTTATTTAGATTTAATCTCCTGACGTTTTTATTCGGCACCATAAAGTAACTTTATAATTAATTCCATATGTCTAAGGTCGATATATAATTAAGAAAACACTAGGTTAGTGTTTTTTAGGCACCCTCTATATTATGGATTGGAAGTGATTTATGATTTTTATTTAATATAAAAAAATATTAAACTTCTTACTTTCAGTGCAAATTATCATGAAAATTATGTTTGTTTTGTGGTTAACCCTTTGAGGCGCAACCCTTTCCCAATGCTGAAAAAAGGGCAGCCGTTGCCATCGCTCGACTTAACTATCAGCAAGATGGCAGACGGTCGAAACGTTCATCGCGTGCCACAGATCTAGAGACCCTTTTTTTGGCGCAGCTGGCTGAAGCTGAGTTTTAATGCTATAAAAGAATTTCTGCTATTGAAATCACATGCCATGATGTCCGCGAATTAGAATGCATTTTTCTACCTTTCTTCATTAAGCTAACTGAAATGTTGTCTTTCTATCTTTTTAATCTAAAATTTACCAAGTTCACATATTTATATGCATTTCTATTTCGTTTCTCTGTTGATGCCACCCCACCTCCACAATCAGTTACCAGTGTAATTTTTGTTACTATTTGAATAAAAATATTTATTGGACTAACACCTTAAAAATTAAAATGTCCTCACGCTCCCCGCCCCCCTCCCTTGAAAAAAAAAAAAAGATACATCATATCGTTCATTCCTGTACATGTTTTTGCCCCATTTACTCGCAGGATTTTAATTTTTAGGTGTCTCATATTTCGTCCTGCCCTCCAAAATTGCAGAATTTTCTGTACCACTCTGCAACGCAGTTTTAAAATACAAAAATAGTCTGCAAGATAAACTGCTGGTACGTGTCAGGTTAGCGATAAAATGCATATTAAATCAGCACATTCATCTTATGTCAAACATGCAGCATTTGCTCAACCTAGAGTATTCATTTTGCCTACAATTTCAAGTTACGTTGCCTACGTTTTCTTGTTCAGTTACGTAAATTTGATAACCAGTTTTAGAATCCCCCACCCTTTTTTTTGGTAACATTTCCTGTGAAGTACTGGCCAACAAATCTCTTCTGCCAATTCACTTTTTTTAAATAGCATTTTAATGAATTTTTATAAACACGCTTTATATTTTAATGCATTAAAATTTCTAAACTTTGTTGAAAAATAAAAACTCGCCCAAAACATTATGTAATATTTGGGCGAAACAATCATTTAAACTGTTGATACAAAAGTTAGCATGATGGCTTGCAATGAACGAAAATATAATTATTCACAAAAAGGATGGAGAAAAATCACTGAATGCAGTCGGCTATATCGCTCAATATGAACTCTTGAAATAGTCTGCAGACCTGAAAAATCTGCGACGCGCTGCCCTCTTGGAGGTCGCCATTCCGCCCCCTCCCTCCTTAATCGTCCTTGTCCAATGTGGAAATTTTTTTAAACGAATATGTCTATGGGTTAGTGGTTCTTAAGCCTCCCCCCCCCCCTCCTTCTCCTGAACACCACACACTAATCCTATGTCACACCTAATTTCGAATAAAAGCGGTCGCAAAATCGACGGTCTCATCTTTTATCTATCATACAATGCACCCGATTTTAAACAGAAGCGGTCGCAAAAACGACGATTTCAACAGTCGCATCTTGCCACCACCCACGGGAGATGTATAACACCCACGGGGTATGTTACTGTCTGTCTGTTTAAAGAACTCCCTCGGAGTCCTTTCCTCTCAGCTGATGGTCACCATGGAAATGGGGTTGGTACATTTTCTAGAGGGGAGAACTTTAGGGGTTGCATTTTTTTCGGGGATCATGTTGGCGAACAAATAGAAAAAAAAAACACCATGCAACTTCCTACATAATAGAGGAAAAGCGTTATCTTTAGCTAGATGACTCATGAACAGGTGCAGAAATTCGCCCCGGGTAAAAATGACCAACAGGGTGACCGGAACTTATCATTCGTCTTCTGTTTTTTTTCGCAGTTGCACGTTTCTTTCCTCGCTAGCTTTATACTTATTTTTAATATTTTTTGTTGTTTTCTTTTGTTGAGTTTTAAAATTTGTTCTTATTAGTTTAATTATTTTAGTTTCTATAAATTTTTATTTCTTATTATTTAAATATTTTAGTTGATTATTTCAGTCAGTTTAATTGTTTGACTGGAAACTTTCGAAAATGCCTTTTCAGTTTAAGAAAGGTGAAACTTTAAGATCTCAGGCACGTAAAATTGTGCATAATGTTGCAGAATTTTGCTATCAAGAAGCTGCAACAGAATCTTTGACAGTGCCTCTTTCACAAAGTATAAAGAGAGCTGCTCAAGCAACTGGAGTATCGGATTTTACGATCAAAAGAATTCGAAGAGAAGTTTTGAGCAATCCTGATGTTTTGAATACACCGGGAAAGAACCGCAGTAGAAAAAATCAAAGTAATCAAGTCTGCAAAATTGATGATTTTGATAAATGTGTCATACGACAAACAATTCAAGATTTTTATCTGAAGCAGAAGAAAGTGCCATCACTTCGAAAATTATTGCCTGTTCTGAAAGAAAAAATAAACTTTCCGTGGCAAAAAGACGCACTATGCAAAATTTTGCATGACATGAATTTTCGATGGAAGAAATGCACAAATAATAGGACTATATTAATTGAAAGGCCTGACATCGTGTTTTGGAGAAACAATTTCTTGCGGGAAATGAAAAAACTGAGAGAAAGTGGACGACAGATTGTGTACATTGATGAACCGTGGATTGACAGTAATCTCACTTTTAAAAAATGCTGGCAAGATGACAAAATTTCAGGAGCAGTAATTAACAACAGTTCAAAAAACAGGCTGATTGTGTTACATGCTGGGTCATCTGACGGCTTTATTCCAGGGGCCGAACTTATTTATAAGGCATCTTCTCAGAGTGGTGACTATCACGGCCAGATGAATTTCGACAATTTTGAAAAATGGCTCAAAGAAAAATTGCTACCTAATTTGCCCCCAAATAGTGTGGTTTGTATGGATAATGCTCCATACCACTCAAAGGTCGAAAATCCAAACCAACTAAATACTCTACAAAAAAAGTAATGCTGGATTGGCTAAGAAATAAAGGAATTCCATGCGATAGCAATATGAGAAAGGCGGATCTCTATTCCTTTATTGATAGCAATCGTCCCAAAAAAATTTTATACAAAATTGACACCATATTAAAGGAGAATGTAGGAAAAAACGCCGCCGGAAAAAACGTCACCGGTAAAAACGCCGCCGGAAAAAACGCCACCTGGAAAAAACGCCACCCGGAAAAAACGCCGCCGGAAAAAGGCCACCTGAAAAGATATTTGTGTAATAATTTAATTTAATACTTGAAATAAATTTATTTTGTTTTCCAGAAATGGGGGAAGGCACATGTCTAATTCAGTAATTCAATTTGGGCATAATTCAGTAGGCCCTAAGGAGGGGGTGGGGGGAGACTTTCCTAGAAAGCTTTTGGTTT
Source organism: Cheiracanthium punctorium (assembly GCA_038373885.1). Taxonomy (NCBI): domain Eukaryota; kingdom Metazoa; phylum Arthropoda; class Arachnida; order Araneae; family Cheiracanthiidae; genus Cheiracanthium; species Cheiracanthium punctorium. The sequence continues at coordinate 6,440 of JAWZYV010018980.1, forward strand.
CCGTAAAAAAAAAAAAAAAAAAAAAAAAGATTGCCTATTACTTAACAGTACAGTAAATTATGCTTTCGGGGGGGGGGGGCTATGACCCCAAAGTCGCACTCAGGTACGCTAATGACAAAGAAGTGTTAAGATATCAAAGAAATAAAATCCCTATTAAACTGGGATTTTAATTAACACATAGGTGTATGTGTGTGTGTTGGGGGGGGGGGGAGGTAAGGGTTTATTTTTTCATGTTTTAATGGGTTTAATTTTTGGCATATCAAAGAGAGGCAAGAGAAAGAGCTTTATAAGATATAAATTTATCTTATAAAGCTTAAAAAATGATTTTTAACCTTTTGCATTATAATATAAATACTCTTTAGTAATTTCATGACAGTTTGGTAAAGGGCTGAAGTGTGTAGGTCTAGGGTTCTGGCCTACGGCGCGACTGTTTTCTCCAGTTGTAACCTGAATAAGCGTTAGAACCCCTCAAAAAGTTCTCCGCTCAAGGCATGCCTTAATTAAGCAGACCTCGTGCCCCCGGCGAAACTTTCAAAATTAGTTATTAAGAGATTTCAGTTTTATAAGTTTATCAATACAAAAATATCTCATACAACCCCCCGAAAAAAAATTCTGGCTACGCTCCTTGCCCCATCGACTAGTATATAAACGACTATGTTACATCATAAAACTATTAAAAGTAGAGTACTATTAAAAGTGGCGTTTTTTCCGGTGGCGTTTTTTCCGTGTGGCGTTTTTTTCCGGCGGCGTTTTTTCCGCTCACCATTAAAGGATAAAGGGCATGATGTCATCAGACTTCCCCCATATCATTGTGATCTAAACGCAATCGAATTCGTCTGGTCAACTGTTAAAAGACTCATTAAAGAGAGAAATGTCACTGGCGACTTAAGTTTGGACAATTTAAAGCTGTTGCTCAAGCAAGCATTAGAAGAAATTTCTAAGAAAGAATGGGAAGCACACTGCACTCATGTTAGAGAAAAATTACTGGGAGAAAGACGGATTAATGGAAGAACTAGTGGATGAAATAAGTTTTGAAGTCCATGAAAGCGAATCGGACTTTGATTCTGATGAAATGGAGACTTATACACAGAGACTGTCGATGAAAATTTTTTTGATGACATTACACCCTTGTAATTAAAAATGAATTACGCCAATTTGCAAAATGTAATCACGAAAGATGTCCCTTGGCCCTACAGATTAAACCTGCTGTATGAACATGCACATTGTGCACAGTGTTTTTACTAGAAGTTGTTTTGGCGAAGGGTTTCACAAAGAAACGAAATCTCTCTCTCGCTCTCTCTCTCTCTCTCTCTCTCTCTTATATATATATATATATATGTATATATATATATATATATATATATATATATATAGTATATATATATATATATATATATATCTGTGTGTGTGTATATATAGAGAGAGAGATAGGTAATGAGATTATTCTCTATTTTACTTCAATTTTTTCTTTCCTGTCATTTTTTTTTTTGGGAAGTGATGATGGGCGAATTTCATATAAAGTATTTTCGAATACTGGAAACGTGTCTTCTGATCCTTTATTTATTTATTGTGTATGTGTGTGCATTTTTGTAAAAGAAATATACATGCTAAGTTTCCCATTCTCAATACGGAATGATATACGTAGCAATGGTACAGTACACTTTGTGGGAAAACACTGCTTATAAAACCAATGACATTTTTGAGACAATTGATTAAATACAAAATTTAAGGAAAAAAGGGTTGTTAAAGACACCAAGTTTCCTAGCAGGCGAAATTTAAGTTTCGTAATTTTTATAGGAATTGATTTGTTGACTTCGACTGTTTTGATATAATAGATTAACTGAGTGCCCGTTCTTCGTACGGAAAAAGCAAACATTTCTAATTTTCTAATGCATGTATTCGATCGGAGAAGAATTTTCTAAAATTCTCCAGTCTTCCTATATTTAGAGCTAAAAAAAAATTTTTTTTTCCTTATCGGCTGACTTTAAAAGGAATGTAGGAAAAAACGCGAACGGTAAAAACGCGAACGGAAAAAACGCCAAACAAAAAAAACGCGAACGGAAAAAACGCCAAACGGAAAAAACGCGAACGGTAAAAACGCGAACCGGAAAAAACGCGAACCAGAAAAAAAGAATATCCCCCCCCCTCTCAGAATAATAATTTTTATTTAAATATTGACATGAACTTATTTTGTTTTGTAGTAAATACGATAATGGTATTTAATCAAATATTGGACTGCCTCAAAATTCTTGTTTTTGAAGTAAAGGAGCCACTTTTTATATTTTGAGAGCATATATCTTCATATTAATCAGGGAAATTTACAACATTAAATAAAAAGGATATAATTGCTTTTAGCTAGTCAAGCTACTTGTCAAGGTCATGAAAGCCGTGCCCTTCCAAGAAAGAAACAATGTCTTTGGAAAGAAATAAGGGAGATTCCCCGGACAATGGGGACCGGGGACTATGGGAGATAGCGTACCGGAAAACGCCTAAGGCAAGATGAACAAACAGGTTTTTTTTTCAAGGTTGAGGTTCGTACTGCACAGATTTTACATCCAAGAATATTATATCCAGAAAAACATTTAAAAGCTGTGCGGTCATGGGCGCACCCACGGAGGGGGCTATGGGGGCTAAAGCCCCCCCCCCCCCTAAACCTGGAGTGTTAGATGTGAAAAAATTTGAAAATTGTCACTAACGAATTATAATATTTTACCTTAAAAAATTGTCTTCAAATTATTTCTAATTTTTTGTGGGGGGGGGGATTAATTAAAAGTGGGGGAATGTTGGTTTTTAAATAAATACTTACAGTTAGTGCATAAATTACCAACTTTTAAAGTTAGAACTGGTAAGATTAGATATTGGTTGAAAAAAAGACTATGAAAAGATTGGGCTTGTGTTCTATGGGCAAGTGGTAACGAATATTTTGAAGTTATAATGGAGTTATAGCTATAATCGAGGTCACTTATAACCTAGTTTGGCAGTATTTGTAACCCCCCCCCTAAACCAAAATCCTGAGTGCGCCACTGTGTGCGGTAATAAATATATTTTATCGCAGTTTAAAAAATTAATTTTTATATCAATTATTCTGTTGAGAAAGATACAATCATTGTATTGAGATTTTTTTAAAAACAAAATATTCAAAATTATTTAAAAGGGTATTTTTAGCGTTAAATAGAAACTCAATTGATTTCAAACAATTTATTAAAATTTGAATGAAATTTAAACTCTTAATCATTTGATTTTTCTCCGCTAGAGTATTTAAATCATTTTTATTTCCTAGTTTTATGTGATCTAAACAGTAATAAATTATATAAATGACATTAAAACATATACAAATTAAAATCAAAATATTTAGTAGATTAGAGCCATGTGCCTTTAATTAACTGAAATTGATCACAATTTTTTTTTTAAAGAATGGGGGGGGGGGTGTTTGCCTTTACACCTTCTCACCTTTAAAAGGGGAGACTTTAAAAATGCACGAGATTTAAACATTCTCCTGAACATAATAAAATAGAGAAATAGTTTAATTAATGAATTATTAATTTACCAAGTTTAATTAATTAATTACTAATTTAACAAACTGAATGTTCAATTTGTTTGTATTCTTAGGACAAGGACCAGAACTAGTCATTCCGCAACAAATTGTAGCAGTTGCGAAAATTTTAAGTACCATCTCTCACCTACCAAGATCACCCTAAAAAAGAATATCCTATCACACCGTTTTAACATGCAAGTTCTCTGTAATAAATTCTGACCTTCAGTTTATTCCTTACCAACTATGGCTTATGTTTACTGGCTTTCTTTTTATAAGTGCAAGATTTTATTTTGATTCATCATAATTCATTCTGATTCATCTTGTTAGCTTTTCGGTTTTAAATTATTAGAATAATGAATGATTTATCAGTATATATTTGTGTATACATATTTTTGTTTTTTAAAATATTCATTTTAAGCATGAATACTCTTATTTTAAAAATGCTTTTTTTAATTAAGTCATGGTATTAATAAGTCAACAACTAATAAAAACAACTTAAAATAAACTCTTCAAATTAAATGTTTGTGTAATTGTAACTTTTCAAACAAATTTTCATTTCTAAATGCTAAAAACCCCTTTTTACAGGAAACTTTTTAAAAATGATTTAAAACTTATTTCTTAAAATATAAAATATTGGCTATTTATAACACTGATTAAAATTAATGGTTAATTTGTTTTGTTAGGATAGTTTTAATAATTATATTTTTCCTATTATTGATATAGCAAAGCTTATTGCCCCCTCACCAACTTTGATTAAACATATCTGTAAGCCTTCTTAGAAGAAAGAGGGCTGTATAAAAAATACATGTTTCTATTTATTTAATATTCAGAAAATTTTATTTGATACCATAAAATAACTATGTAATTTATTCTATATGTCTATGATCAACATTTAAAGAAGGAAACTCTATAGGTCAGGGTTTTTAGGACAACCTCGATAACAGTGTTTGGAAGTGATTATGATTTTTATTTAATATTAAATATATTAAACTTTTTACTTTCACTGTAAATTATCATGAAAGTTATTTGTGTTTTGTGGCAGATCTACACAAGGACTGTTTGCCAGGAGAGGTCAGCTCGCGTCACTGAATGTGTCGCTTAGAGCTACATATACGTCCTTCCCGTAATTTCCCGCTAGAATTTGGAACCTCATCAGAAGGTGGGGGACTTCTGAATATTGACACCCCTCGGAAACTGCTAGCGACCGCCGAGAGGACTTTCGGAACCACGGATTTAACGTGCACGTACGCCGCATGTACACGGTGGTGTTTAGTGGTACGCCGGTATCGAACCCACAACCTTCCGGTTACGAATCCAACGCCTTAACCACTGGGCTACCACGGCCCCTTCTACACAAGGATTGACTGCTTAATTTAGACATGCCTCGGGTGTAGGACTTTTTGAGGGGTCCTAACCCCAATTCACATTACAGGATGGAGAAAGTGGCCGCGCGGTAAGCCAGAACCCTATACCTATACATTAGTCTTTTACTAATTGTGATAAAATTAGTAAAAATTATTTATTCAACAATGTGAAAGCTACTTGATTACATTTAAAAAAAAAATTTATTAGATAAATTTATATCTTATAAAGCTCTCTTCTTTATAAAACTTACAGCTTATTAAACTTTTAAGATAAACTGAAAAAAAAACTTGCTGAAATACGCAAGACTGATAAAGTATAAATATTTAGAAGGATAACTTATCAAATATTGAACTTTTCATATATGAATAAAATACAGCAAGAAAAAAAAAGATGCAATAAATCTATTATTACAATTAATATAACTTGATGTAAAACTGTGAGAGTATTATTAAGAAAAGGGAAAATACTAATCACTTTCGCTCAACGAATAAAACATTTTTGCATAAAATACTTTGCATTGCATTAAAAATAAAAATAAATATTTTAAAGAAAACCTAGTATTTAGAAAGAATTTAAAACCACAACCTATTGGGAATGAGAAAAATTGTTTAAACGAATCGCTTAAAAAATAACCTTGTTCAAATTAAGCTAGTCTGACAGTGAATTTTTTTTTTTTTTTTTTTTTTTTTTTTTTAAGAAAAACAAATATTCTCTCAAGTCACAGACTGGAGTTTCTTTTTGCATTTTTAAGTGGAACGGTTAAAACGACCCTTCAAACAAATGTTTAAAATAAAAAGATTTGGGGACAGAGGAGACACCCCCCCCCCTGTAACCCCCTCTCCCGATTGCGATAGTTCATATGTACAATATGCTTAGAAAACTTGATAACAATAGCTTTCTTAGACAAGGATTATCACCGCTCCCAGACCAACTGAAAATTTGGAGGGTCACATGAAGATTTGAGGGGGTCACATGTCGAATTTAAGAGCAGAAAAGGAAATTTCTTTTAAATTTTAAAACAAACGTCCGTTTAAAAATATTTAGACGAAGTGGGAGGAAAGGGGGATACAGCCCCCCTTGTGCCCCCCCCCCCCATCTTCGACCCTACGCCTATGGTTCGAATGTATTGTACTCTTAGGAAAACCTATTAACAATAGCTTCCTAAGGAAGGCTCATCATTGCTCCAGACCTACTGAAATTTTGGGGGTGCACAGGAAACATTTGAGGGGGTCACATATCGAATTTTAGAGCAGAAAAGAAAAGTTTCTTTAAAATTTCAAACATGTTTATTTTTTAAAAATTGACGAAATTGTTCGGGGGGGGGGAAACAGGGGACACGTGACCCCCTGTGCCCCCCCAACCGACGATACGCCTATAGTTCATATGTTAAATGAATCATGTTGGCGTTTTTACCGTTCGCGTTTTTTCCGTTTGGCGTTTTTTCCGTTCGCGTTTTTTCCGGTTGGCGTTTTTTCCGTGGGCGTTTTTACCGTTCGCATTTTTTCCGTTCGCGTTTTTTCCGCACACCCTTTAGAATGTGTTCTGCAACAAGAGTAAAAATGTTCCGTGACAAAGTAAAAACTTCCTTTTTATTCCATAAAAATAACCACCTATTTGTCTCTGTACAGTTTTGAAAAAGATATTATGATCTGCAATAAAATTTTAACATTCTGTATTTCACAAATGGATTTAGATAAAACAAGCCAATATAATATTCTCGAAAAACAATTCCTGCCCCGAATGAATTTGAAAATATAAATACATTTACGCTTATTTTTTTTATTCGAAAGAAATGTAAGAAGGTTTAAGAATTTTAATTGTTTGCTCAATAACGGAAAAAAGTCCGAATACGAACTCTATTAGGAAAGAAAATTAAATGCTGATTATAGGAAGGAACAACTTAAATTCTGTTTGTTGTGCTCAAAATGTTGTCTACTAAAACACACAGAATATAAATGCATAATATATATATATGCCGCCAATTGAGGCGATACGTATGCCAATGTGACACAATCCCTAGTTTTTATCACCCGGTTACTTCCCACACATCGGCACGCCAAGAGATCGCCAACAATTTCACCCCCTTTTCAAGAACGATCAGTGCGTGACCCTGCAGATCTAGACTCACGGAAAATATCAGGAGGGTGGCCCCCGTTCTAAAGTGGGGATGGCAAAAACGGGAAGATAGCAACCCATAAATTACTCCAGCCAGTGTCATTCGGAGATGTTTAGCAAGGGTATAATAAGAGTTCCTTTATCAGCAGCAATAATTAAAACTTGTCTTTAGAAAAATATTTTAAAACGCTAGAAGCATCGCACTTACTATCGCTTGTTTTGAAAAAAAAAAAAATTTAATATTTTATTTTTTTTTCCCGATTTTAAAATTCGCTAATTTTAATTTAAAATGCGTGCGCTCACTGTCTCAGGAAGGAAAAAAAGAAAAGAAGGGATATTTGAAGGAAGAAAATTGCGTTAACTATTTACATATATTTACCTCAAAATGTACTTATTCGTTTTAGTTGTGGACGCAGGATCTTATTTTAGGCTGTGTATTCGGAGCACGTGACATGGCGCTTCCATTTTATAGTTGTCCTAGAAACTGCACAGATAGTATCAAAACACGTACTAAAATAATCTTTCACACATTATGAAGGTTTTATTTCTACCTGAAAATCAAAGTAAATTATCCGAATATTTTAATTGAATCTAACAAATTATTCGAAGAGTTTAGTTTCATAAATTGACATTTATTTTCCTATTTTATAAAGATAGTTGCAAGTTATGCATAAATGTATAAATTTAATAATATCTGATGCTAATAACTAATAAGTAGTTTGAAAAATCCTCTAAAGTTTTAGACATTCTAAAATTTAAACTTTTGGTCAGAGAAAAGAGAAAATTAGATTTTTTTTTTTCGGAAACATATATCGTAATTTAATGTGTTCTCTTGAGTATTTGTAGAGCCTGAAATATTTAACCCATTAACCGTATATAGAACACTGTAAGACTAAAATTTAAAAAAAAAAAACCTCTTAAATTCTTTTTAAAAGCATTTTCTTAAATTCATGTTAAATATTTTTTTCAATTCCCCTAAAGAACTCTTCAGCAATGTGACACAGGCATTTAAAAGTTTAATGTTAAGAAAATCTTCATGCACGGGTGATTTGTGAAACGTAAATTAATTTCATTTAAGTAATATTCCACAACAATTTTTTTTTCGGGGTTTCCCACAAGTAACCTACAGAGGGTGTTCACACATTTTTGTAACGATTTTGCAAAGATATATATAGAAATAAATATAAGAATTTTATTTTCTAATGTGTTCAGTCTGATAGCCCTTTCTTTGAACCATCATATTACATCTTGATTTCAAAGATGAAAGTCCTTTTCTTAAAACATCAAGGCTGATATTGTTCCACTCCTCCATCTCAATCTTGTAGTAATATAATCTTTTGTAGTAATATATGAATGCATCTTGTGTTTGCGTGATTATGGCAACGCTATACTAGGGCAATCTGCCAAGGATGGGAAGGTGCCTTGGTAGGAGAACTTTCTAAGGGGTTCTAAAGCGTATTCACGTTACATCTGGAAAAAATCTACCAAAAATCCAGACTGTTAGATCGACAGCTGCTCGATGGGACCCGATCCCGGGACCTTCACTCTTCGGCAGTCTACCATTTTCAGTGACATAAATACTGTGCGATGGTAAGGGTATAAATGTATCTTAAAGTAGAAAGATAATTCAACTCATCTTCGTTTAGAAATATATTTAATTTTATATTTCAATTCCATTCATTATCACTGAAAAATAACGTTCAATAAATACTTGTCACACATTTTTGCTTTCATGCCTTTTAAGATGCAATTTATTCCAGGAAAAACTTATGTATATGTAAAAAAAAAAAAGTTACTATTACATTTGTTTGTTCATCTTAAAATACACTGGAATAAAATAAACTAGAAGTTTCTGTAGAAAATTTTACTTAATTGAAGTTTTAGACGTATTTCGTATTTTGTATGTATTAAGAAAATAAATGTATTTTGTATTTTTTCAATTTAGAAAGCATTTTGTATTTTGTAATTTTTCGTGTTTGAATAAATGTAATTTGTATTTTGCATCGAAAATACATTTTTTTATGTATTTTGCCCAACTCTGCTTCTGTAGTTGCTTTCAAAGAGCATTGCAGAGCAAGCTGTAATTATTTTTATTTCCAACGGAGGGGAGAGTATGAGGGAGCGTCCTCTAAGTAAAACTGTACTCCCCCTCTCTAAACAACGGGGGATGAGGGGGAGAAAAGCAATAAACTTTAGGTTTACCCTTGCCGATCTCTGGGAAGATAGGTTATCGGTTCCCGAAGAATGGACAAGAGTCCGAGCGTGGTCGAGGGAGTTCTTTCCGCAGACAGACAGTATAGTATATATATCTCCCGCGGGTGGTGATCTTGCCCGGTCGGAAATAAGACACCTCCAAGGTTGTGGACATGTAGAAAGGGAGAGGATACCTATCCTTCTAGAAAGAAAAATATTATTTATAAAATTCTTGTTACAAAATGTAATAAATAAGTATGCTATATTTAGGCACCCCTTGTTTGTAATTAAAAAGTTGCCGAAAATTTATTTGGTTGAATTTTATGTTTAAAAAAAATAGTTTTCCGGTCCTCCTAATAGATTATAGAAATTTATGACAGCATAATATACTCTCTAGAAAAAACTGTTTATACGCTCTTTGAAGCTGATAAGGCAACTTTAAAGGTCCACTCGCCCCCCCCCCCCCTCCCGTCAATTCCTTAATTTTTCAGTCATACAAAAGTCACCAATTGTACACACTCTCAGAGGCGGATTAAGCCCTACTGAGTAGCTTAGGCTTAGGCTATAAAATTACTGAGGTCCTTTTCTGCAAATCTTTTAAATTTGAGGGTACGCGTGAATTTATTCAAAAGCCTTCTATTCACATTAGTTGGGGCTAGGCCTTATTAGCCCTTGGACAATCCGGGCGTTTGCCTGAGGCCCGCAGATTTGTAGGGGCCCTGAATTGATCATTAAAAAAATCGTTTTATCTCTCTAACTTTAGTTCAATTTTTTTTTTTTTTTTTTTTTTTTTACACAAAAAATTATGCATAGAGAATTGGATCGAATTTTGAAATCTGGAAGTTTTCCCATTGTTTACAAAAATACTGCCGTTTTTTCTTTACCGTACTTAAAAAAAAAATTTTTTTATTTACCCTTAATATTTATGCAAACTGGTCTGAATACATTTGACAGTATTCTGACTTCATGATTAAAAGCCTTTACTTTTAATCTGATAGCACGTAAGGCTATGCCTCTTGTCCTTCCGGCCTTATAATATAGTTCGTCCGTATATGTACTACTTTATACTTTTTATGTTAAATTCGTCGGTAAAGGGGAAAAAACATGTTTATATAATGAACGCATGCTCAATAATTTAATATTTCGCCTTTATTTAAATGAAAATGTATTTATTGTGTCAACGCTTTGCTGCCTCACCATGGCACAGTGGTTATAGCACTGAAAATGGTAGACGGCTGAGGTGTGAAGGTCCCGGGTTCGGGTCCCATCGCGCGGCTGTCGATCTAATGGTCTGGAGTTTTGGTAGGTTTTCTCCAGATGTAACGTGAATACGCGTTAGAACCCCCTTAGAAAGTTCTCCTTCCAAGGCACCCCCCATCCTAGGCAGATACCCCGCGTGCAGGTTTGCCTTAACACACACAACGCTTTGCTATTCCAATAGCGTGCGTCAAAGCAAGTTTTGGCGGAATTTTTAAGGAGCGAAGATCGAGCAACCCTCCCCCACGCCGCACAGTGGAGTATTCGTATCAAAATCCTGGCCAAAAAGCGAAAATTTTAAATTTGTTTAAAAACAGTAATATATATGTTTTTGGATAGCCTAGTAACTGATGCATCATGAGATGCATGTTTCTCGACTCGACCATAATTCATATCCAAAAGATGCAGCACTCGGTTTAAAAGCAAGTTTCTTCATTACGGCAAGAGATTTCAGCGTTTTCTATTATTTCATCTTGCATTTTTTACGGGCTCTTTAAATTAATTTACTGGTTTGATACTTAGTATAATTGTAATAAAATATATGTATTTTAATTATATGTATCTATTAGCTTGAAAAAATAATATGATTTTATTTTAAAAAATTGTAAACTTTATTTTTCTAATTTTTTTTTCAAAAATCCACATTTCAAAAGGCCTTTTGAAGGGGTGTCGCGCCTAATTTTAACTATAATCGTAATTATTACAGTATTGAGTGTCTATTCCAAGAAAAAAATGTTCCCCCAACATCCACCATTTTTATAAAAAAAAATTATTTATATAGCGCCATTTTTATTTTTTCGATAATTTTTCGACGGGTGATCGCAAAAGGGATACAAACATACGCCCTTGTATTTCTCATAAACTATAAACTATGTGCAAGTGTTTGGATAAAGGTATTTAAAATTAATTTTAGTTAAGATTTAACATCAGTATTTTAAATTCAGTATGTGATTTCTTATTTTTCTCATGTAAATTTGCTATAAGAAGAAAATTTCTACATATTCCAAAATTGCCCTTTCTTAGTCCTGTAAATAGTCCCATCTACACTCATGTCCATAAATTAAGGATAATTCAGAATCACACAGAAATTGATCTCTAAAATAAAAATTTCACCTGTGGAATGATCACACACATCTTGAAGAAGAATATGCAAATTACAGGAAACCACCAGATGGCGTGGATGGTACGTCACAATGACGAGAGTGTAAGAGAGGGGTATATAAGGAATGGTGGCAAAGAAGTAAAATTGTTCACAGGCGCTGTGAAAGCCTTTCAGTGCAAAAACCGCATAGTTATGGCACAAAGGAGGCATTTGGATGATGTTTTACGTGGCAGAATTATCGGACGACTGGAATGTGGACGTACCCAGCTGGAAGTATCCGAGGAACTTGGAATCGCCCAGAGTGTCATCTCCAGGCTTTGTCAACGATTCCAAGATGATGGTAATGTGAGTAGACGTTACAGCACAGGTCGCCGCCGAGTTACAACGCCGAATGAGAACCGCTATTTGGCAGTTACTGCCAAAAGAAACAGACGGAGTACAGCATCAGACCTGTCTCGTCAGCTCTCTTCAGCTACCGGTACGACAGTTTCAAGACAGACCGTGTACAGACGCTTAGGGCACATTGGTCTATATGCTCGTAGGCCTGTCAGATGTGTTCCACTTACCGCAACTCACTGTCGCCTGCGATTAACCTGGAGTAGAGAGCATGCATTGTGGACACCTCAACAGTGGTCTTGTGTGATGTTTTCCGACGAGTCCAGGTTTAGTTTGGAGTCTGATTCTCGCCGGACATTCATCTGGAGAGTGCCAGGTACCCGTTACCACCAAGAGAACACCATTGAAAGACACCGTTACGGTGCTGCAGGATTGCTCGTTTGGGGAGGAATTATTCTTGTTTCCAGAACTGACCTGCATGTTCAGAGTGTAACGATGACAGGCCACATCTGTCGGGATGTCATTCTGGAACAACATGTACGTTTGTTTCGGGGCGCCATGGGTGCTGAATTTGTGTTTATGGATGACAACGCCCGTCCTCACCGTGCAAACATTGTAGACGAATGCCTTCAATCGGAGGATATCACCCTTATGCATTGGCCAGCATACTCACCGGACTTGAATCCAATAGAGCATGTGTGGGATATGCTTGGCCGACGAATTGCAGCCCGTCAACCCCTCCCACCTGTCTACCGGAACTTCGGAGTGCATTGCTTGATGAGTGGTGTAATATTCCCCAAGATCAGATTGATCATTTGATACTCAGCATGCCTAGGCGTTGTCAGGCCTGTATTGCATCGTCCGGGAGACATACTCCGTATTAACCATCCTACTAACCATGTTATACTGTTTTTTGTAAATAGATTCTTTTTTGAAATTTGGTCAAGGGAGTAAAACTTGCAATTTTTATTAATTATGTCAAACATATAGCATCTTTTTTGCTCTTTACTTTTTGTTTAATAAATAGACTTTATAAAAAAGTCAAATTTGTTTTGCTTCTTTCTCTTTCTTTGCCTGAACTTCATTATCCTTAATTTATGGACATGAGTGTATTTACAGCTTAGTTTTCCATTTATGTCGTAAATTGTGTCCAAAGCAAAAACTCCCCATTTTTGGTTCTCAAAGGTTGGCAACTGTGACTTCGGGTCATTGAAGTGTGAGTGTGTAAACAGAAACACGTGCTAGCTCTTTAAGTCATTTTGAAGTCCTGGCTTGAAATAAATTACTCCTCTAGCTTGGAATGAGATTTTCTGGGTTTGTAAGGAGGCTTCTTTTAAGCAGTGTCCTTTTAGCTGCTCTAGACAAAGGCCAAGGAAAAAGAACAAGTCTTTTAACAGCGAGACCCTACAACTTCTTCTTCCAGAGGGGTCCGATGGTGGTCCCTCTTTCTCTCACAAAAAAAGAAAGAAAAAAAAAAGTGATTCTAAGTGAAGACGAATATCAGAGTTCAAAAGAATCGGAATGAAAAAGTTAATCTTCAGAAGTCATTAGAAAACTAAGATCCCTAGATTAACTACATTTAGAAAAGTGAAAAATCTAAAAATTTTTATGATAAAAATTGATTTATAGATAAGTAGTATTATATTTATAAGTATTATTAAAGTATTACATTTATATATTTTTATTGTGATTAAGGTACAGCTACACGGCTATTTGCCTAACGGGAAGGTTGCCTTGTGCTGAGGGCTTTTTAAGGGGATCTATTGTGTATTCACGTGACATCTGGAGAAAATCCCCCAAAACTCCAGAACGTTAGATCGACAGCCGCGTGCTATTACATTTATAAGTGGTATTATACAATAGCAGTACTTCCCAGTAAGGGACACTCCCCGGACAAGACATTTGTTAGAAAGCAACTTCGAGTCGTTTGGCGATATATTGCCAAATTTGGCGACAACACGCTTTTTTTATATAATTTAAGAAGTATATAATACTAAAGAGTTAGTCAAAAGTCAACAGTAATGATTTTAACGTTAAAACACATGAAAAATAATTTTGGCCAGGATTTTGACACAAATGCTCCACTGTGCGCCGTTCTTTTCTCCTTTTCTTCCTCCGCTTTTGCACCATAGACTAAAGATAATTCGCACCGTTCATAATAATGGCTACTGCTCCTGTATCGGATGATGATTATATTACGTTCCAAACCGCATAAGGCTGGAAAAGCACTTAGAAGTTCCGCTAAGGTTATTGTCATAAATGTTTTCTGCAAGTTACGCAGGGCCGATCCCACGGGGGGTGTGGGGGGGTGAGACACCCCCCCCACTTAAAATGCAGTCGGCAAAATTGCTATTCTGGACTTCTAAAATTCCTCATTCTAGTATTCACAAGAGTTTTTAATCGGCACTTTTCCTAACTTTTGTCCCTTTGACGTCCTACTTCCAGTACATACAAAACCGAGTGAGAAATTTCTTGCATATTCTCATCAGTCAAAAGAAAGAAGAGGGAATGAATAAAGAGCACTCGGCACTGGGTGGACAGAGACACAAAAGGGAAAGTCGGAGAATCAGCTCTCTGCAATTGACACCACATACGTCCCATGCAGGGCCTGATTTCCGGGAGGGCATTCGGGCAAGCGCCCGGGCCCCCTACCAAAAGGGGCTCCCCCAAATTGTTCTTTGAAGTTTAAAAATTTGTAAATTTGTAAATTTTGAAAAAGTTTTCGAAGAAGGGACCCCCAATGCAACTTTTGCCCAGGGCCCCGAACTCTGCAAATCGGTCCCTGGTCCCATGACACCTGTCTCGGCATTTTTCCCTATGCAAATAGTCATCTCACATGTCCATAGTAATCTAATTAAGAGTCTTCTGTGCATATGTCTATGGGAGAAATACTGAGTATGAGAACGAGAATGTTCCAGTCTCATATATTGCCCTGAGACAAACTATGAAATACCACTCTGTATGTAGTGCATGGAGGCCGTAACTGGCCTGAGGCTGTTGCCACCCTCTGGTCCAGCTCGGTCTTTCTGGGAAATAGATATATTTTCTTTGCTTCTTTGAAATGCATAGGAAAAAGAAATTCGCTTGTAGAGCAGAAAATAATGTGTCCCCTATTCCTGTTAGCTGGACAGTAACCGAGCCAAAGTCTAACATATACTTGGAGGAGCCTTAGCATACCTATGAATCTAAATCTTAGCATACCTTGAGTAGAAGAAAACCATCTCTAGCTTTTAAGATATAATTAATACATCAATTTGATAAAAATAAATAAATGAAAATAATCTCTAGCATTTAAGAAAATGAAGTAAAAGTTTGCTGCAGTGTTCATTTAAGACTGAAGACTGAAACCAGTTGTAAACAAAAGAAAACGACAAAAAGTGCAGTGCACAAAATTCGATATGTAGTTGTTTTGATAATGACTAAAAGAAGTGAAATAACTGTCATAATGGAAAGAGAATTTCCATACAAACTGTTGGAGCTCCGTCAAATCCATTCTCCAAAAGATCATCGCCGATCTGGTAATTATATATTTAGATTATATTTTTACTACTTTTTATTATGATTTACTTTCATATTATTCATATAGAAATAATCCCAATTTTTTGGAATTTAACTTGATTTTAGAAAATGATGGGTAAGTTATAATAAGAGATAAAATACAAAAGTATAGATCACACCGTTAAAATAGGAAGACATGGCAGAGCAAATATATTGGGGGTCGTGACCTTAGAACTTCAAAATTAATATATGCTTAATTTTTCATTTTATCTTAAATTAAAGCAAAAATTAACTTTTCGAGGTAGAATTACTTTCCTTATTCCAGTTTTTTCCTTTTCAAGCTTCGCATTCTTTTTAAGCCTTTATTTTTTAACACTTTCCAAAGAACTTTAAATGTTTATGCTTTCGTGTCTGTCTGTCTGTGCTCTAACTGCCGTAAATATGCATCGATCGAATTTTTATATAGTAATGAAAATTACCATACCATGCACCCTAATGTAAAGGATGTAGATACCATTTATAGTTCTTTTACAGGAGCACACAAAATATCAGGTTGCAACGAAAGTTTTCCGCCATATCTGCCTGAAAAACTAACTTCTAACTCCTTAGATAACTGATTTTGAACTTTCGGTACCAAACCTGCACAGTGTCACATGATACAACAATAGTACTTAAAGATGTACTCATAATTTGTTGATATTATGTAGCTGACTTTTTGCAACACAAATGGAAGTAAATGATGGTTCTAATCCTCTAGAGTGATAGTTCCATTTGGGACACCTTATACTTAATGATAACTATATTTTTTACAGATTTCACAACAGTGTTATAAAGTAAGCCTCTTTCTTTCAAATGCCAAAAATCGTTTGACAAAATATGAGCAAATACGCCAACGCGAACTGTGTGCTGACGATGTTTGCGGTGGCGGGAAACTTTCGTTACAACCTAAGAATTCTAATGCATTGCAGCCTACGGACAGAGAATGTTTTGAGTACATTTTAGAAACGTTCATCCATTTCAAGCAAAACAAAATTGGTATTTATTATTGAGGTTTATGAGAGCATTCTGTCCATCGGCATGGTTGGACGTAGAGTGGATACCTATACAGGGCTAACAAAATAACTCATAGATCAGGCTTTAAGAGCAGTACTTAAAACAATATTTTAGTTTCTTGTTGGCTTTAACCTGTTCACTACCGTCGTTACTAAGACGCAATGGCAGAAATTCCTCCCTCCTGTGTGAATCGTTGCTTCTCAGTGCAAGGACATACTCAGGGGGGTGGTCCAGGGAGTCCGGACCCCCCCCCCCCCCGAAATTTCAGTTTTTGTTAACGAAATAATTATGATTAAGTCTTTTTCTCAAAAATTCGGCCTTTTTCACCGTTTGGACCCCCTCCGAAAGTTTTGGACCCTCCCCGAAATATTTTCTGGGTACGTCCCTGTCGGCATGGGTCTTTGAATGCCGTGGCATGGCCCGGTCATGCGCTTGTGTAAGGCTGTTGCCAGAGCAGAAACATTCTAAGACACAAGCCGGGTAGCAGCGATGGACACGGGAAGGAGGAATCTCTACCGTCACGTCTTTAGCAACGTCGCGTCGGGAGCGAATAGTTAACCTTTCGTCATGCAATAGCATTCCTGCCAACATCTAACTAAGAAAATCCAGTATATTTATATGGTATCATAATCTTAAAGTCCTAATTACTTATCTAAGTCACAAAACACTCTTCGAAATTTTCTCACACTTAAATTTCTCCATCTATTCTATATATAATTTTTAAAAAATATAATTCGACATGACACGACACAGTTATGGTTTTTAAAATGAAAAGTTTGATTTTTATAACAACTTTTGTTTGAAATTTCAATCACACATAAGGTCGTGATATTAAAAATAGAATTTGTAAAAGAGCTTAGAGAAATAGAATTCTTTCAACATAAAATGAATAAACTTCAATGTTTATTTACGTCCACAAGTTTTTTTTTCTTAATGTTCGAAATTTTACAAAATATCTCCTTTATAGACAAAAAAAAAAAAAAAAAAAAAAAAAAAAAAAAGTAAAATTTTGGGACTTTGAACTCGCTCAAAAAATGATACAATTAAACGATTTGCCATCTAATTCTAACATTTTCAAGAATCCCTCACAAATGACTATTCAATATAAGAACAAATCTTTAATATTGGAACAAAACATCATGGTATACTGGTCCATATTGAATGAATAGATCCAGAGAGTGGTAATCTTTCAAAAATGGTGGAGAAATAAATGTGTCGATTATTAAAGCTTCAAAATGATAGATAACCAGGAGATTTTAATGTAAAATCAGGAGATGCGGAGAAACCACCGAAATCAAGTAGTCTCCTGAAAATCAAGTAGTCACCATAAATGAAAAATCCAGTAGAGTTCGCAGGTATGCAATAGTATGTACGCAAATAAGACAGTGATGGAAAGTGTTTTATAAACAGTTCTCTCGCTATGGCTTCCTTTCCTTTTTTTAAGTAAATGTAAAGACTCCATTGAGGGTCCCGCCAAACTCATTTCCGCCAACCCAAACTAAAACACTCATAGTTTCGTAGCATACGGATAGGCAAATATTTTCTTCATTCCTGAGAGAATATTTTATGACTAAATTAAAAGTTATGAATACTTTATGAAAATTTAATTACTTGTAACAGAGATGTAACCATCTCTACCCAATAAAAATGTGGATTTTTGTTGGCAAAGTGATAATAATTGAGTGTTTATGTGGAAAATTCCACCTTTTTCGTACTCGTACTGACGTCTGCAATTTATTCATGTAATTCACTTCATTAATCTAAAAACCAGATTGATCATTATTGCGTAAATAATGTGAATCCTCTGAAAGTCGAACTTTTGCGGCTCCCTCTGTACAACTTAAAGAGGTATTTATGCTGTTTCTATGTTATGGGCACGTTCTGTTCCCCGGAAAACTGTCCAATATAGGGAGGTGTCCAACTTGGGAACTGAATCGGCAAATCTATTTTTTCAGTCGGCAATTTACCTCTCGTCACCCCCCCCCCCCATGATTTTCTTCTGGGATCGGCCCTGAAGTTACGTAAGGAGCATCCCGAAAAATCTGAAAACGATATCATAGATATTGTTTCCTCTTACACTGGTGTTTCTCCTTCCAGTGTATACAGGATGAAAGCTGAGTTCAAAGGAAAAGGGAAATTTTCAACTCCAGGAAAAAAAACGCCCACGAAGAGTTGGGATGCATACGAGAGCTAAAAATTACGACGAATTTACATTATCTGCCATACGGAGAAAACTGCACGAATTTTTTTTTTTTAGGAATGAAATTCCTACCATACAAAAATTTTTTGTTACAGTTAATGAAGATAATGATTTGCCAGATGTCAGCTTGAACACAATAAGACGCATAATGTTGGATTTGGGTTTCATTTATGCGAAACGAAAACGGGAGTCTGTGCTCACAGAACGTGATGACATTCAGTGTTGGCGTCATCGCTATCTGCGACAAATCTAACGTTTTCGCACGTAAAATCGATCCATCGTATACACCAGTAGCGCAGCCAAAAATTTTTTTTAGGGGGGGTCCAAATTACTCGGACTCGGGGGGTAGATCAGACCCCCGCCCCCTAAAATGATCATGTTGCTGTTCAGAGGGCCCCCGTAAATGACACCCATATAAGTTTTTGTAGGGGAGGGGGGGGGACTGGTCGTCTCAGACAGGCACTCAGCACTCATCCCTTCCCCGGAAGAAATGTTTCACGAATTTTACCTTTACAGAAAACATTTGAAATTTTACTCTCAGGCCCCCAGAAAGAGCAGAATCAGTGGGAATAGCTATATTCTCCCCCCAGTGGCGGATTTTGTTCTTGAGAGGCCCGAGGCGCAACTCGATTTTGAGCCCCCCCCCTCCTCAAAAAAAAGTCACTAACTCTAATTGCTTTACATTATTACTAATTATTTTAAAATGTTTTAATTCCTTTTATATCTAGTTTATGTCTAAAA
>JAWZYV010018981.1:0-23294 GCA_038373885.1 Cheiracanthium punctorium
CAACTCATATTACCTCATTACAGACTTGTGTACAGACAGAACTGCAACGTTCTCGCCGCACGCTTGCGTACGATTAGCAGAGTAGGCCTTTGACAATATGGCCAATGACTAACTTGACCATTTATTTTTTCTTTCAAAACGGAACATCTTCTAATTTTTGGGAAATAGTGTATTTTTATATTTTCTTCCTCAAAACGGGACATCTACTGTTTTTAAGGTAATAGTGTAGGGATACTGAATTTACAGGCCTGGGTATCTTTTAGTTGTTATAAAAAAAAAAAAAAAAAACGCGCCAGAAAACTGGTGTTAATGTTAATATCCAAATAAAATGAAA
Organism: Cheiracanthium punctorium; assembly: GCA_038373885.1. Lineage (NCBI taxonomy): Eukaryota > Metazoa > Arthropoda > Arachnida > Araneae > Cheiracanthiidae > Cheiracanthium > Cheiracanthium punctorium. The sequence continues at coordinate 335 of JAWZYV010018981.1, forward strand.
AAAATGTTAAACCACACATATGCTTAAAAAATAGTGTAAGACGTACGTTTCGGGTAGTACTAGGGGTTTCCCCTTCTTCAATTCAAAAACACCATCCCACAAAAGACAGGAAGGTGAGAAATTGAGAAATGTAAACAAAAGAGCACAGAAAAAAGGAAGTGTTCATTCGGAAGGAAAAAAATTAGACAGCCAGAGTGAAAAGGGAAAATAAAGTGGAGATGGAGTGTTAGTTAGTTAATGCTTTTAGGAGCTTCTTCTACATGTAATAAATTAATAACAAATAAATAAATTAATTTATGTTTTATTTGAATCTTCAAAAGACTGTAATACTTTTTAAAGACTTGTTTTTCGTAACAACTGCATATTTTTTAATATATTAATACAGCATTCTCCCTATACGTAAAAAACACTCAAAATACTGGGGTTAAACGATAAAATAAATAAAAACTTTGTGAAAAAACACACATAAAATGTAACTTATAATACGTTACAATCGTTTCGACCAAAAAATTCTTTCGGTCTTCATCAGACAAATTCCGAGAAGCAGGGGCGTATCCAGAGGGGCTGCTGCCCCCCCCCCCCGAATTGGGATCCTTTACTTAGTTTACAATTGAACTTTAGCTTTGATTTTGATACCCAGCCCACCCCGAATTTAAATTCTAGCTACGCCACTGCCGAGACGAAGGGCTTTGTCTGATGAAGACCGAAACAATTTTTTGATAGAAACGATCGTAACGTATTATAAGTTACATTTTATGTGCGTTTTTTTTTTTTTTTTTTTTTTTTTCACACATGATTTTTTTTTCACACCATAAGTTTTTATTTATTTTATTCTCCCTATACGTCCGTGTATACGCATGTTCGTGTCAGTGGCGTAGCCAAGGGGCTATAGGGGGAGGGGGCACAACCCCCTTCCAATGAGGAATTTTTTGCCATACAAAATGCATATTCTGCGAACATCCCGTATGAATAACGCGTATTCAAATACTATCTGTAGGAAACTGAACAAAACTACAGACCGTTAGATCGACAGCCGCGCGGTAGACCCGAACGTGGGACTGTAACGCTTCCACCATCTACTATGTTCAGTGTCTTATTTACTTACTTACTTATTTATTTATTGCAGAATAATTTGTTTAGATAACTGAGCCCATCATCCAGAAAAATTTCGTATTTTTTGTTTATTATTATTTTTTTTAATCTGTTAAGAGTAATTTTAAACAATTTAACTTAGCTCCTGAATAATTTGCATAGAGAATTTTCCTCTTTCCTTTTTAATAATTACGTAAGCAGAAGGATGGAGGGCTTGGTCGGAGGCCATTTTAAGTGGTTCTAAAGCATATTCCTGTTTCATCTCGAGAGAACCGGCCAAAACCCCATGACATTTGGCTGCTTGGGTATTGTTAACTTATTTTAATCTTTTTAAAATAAGTTAACAATACCCAAGCAGCAAGAAATCCCCGACCTCATCTCAGCGAACTGTCTTCACGGGACCCCAATTTCACCCGTTCGACCTCGGCGCAGGACCTCCGTTGAAGGTTGGGGGTGTCAGGTCGGGTGACGGTCCCTCGACTGTCTACTCCGGAGGGATTCTGTGCGTCTCCGGGCGATTTCCCGAGGATTCCCCGACAATTTGCTCTCATAGAACAAGAGCCCGCGGCCGCCAGACCTTCGCCATGGTATAAAAGCTGAAACTTTCTCTGCGCATATTCCCCAACAGAGGTAGGAACAATCGGTCACTATAAAGTTTGGATGAACGTGGCTTTGGCAGGTAACAGGTGGCAAAGGTGTATAAAATTGCAGAAAATTTTCGTCATTTCATAAAGCTTAATTTTTTTATATGTCCTTCTTCACAGTACTAGAAATCACTTTATCCCTTGCCAGACACTTTTCCATCTTGACTGACTTTGATACTTAAAAATGAACTCTAATAGCTCTTTATATCAATTGTGTATTCATTTTTCTAATAAATTAATGGAAGCATGGGCGCCGGCAGCATAGGGCAAGGGGAGGGCAATGCCCCCCCCCCTGGATTTTTGTATGCAGCGTTTTCCCTTGCTTTTTTGCTCTTTCCAACATGGTAACCATACGTTGAAGTAGTCTTTGCCCCCCCCCCTGAGTAGTCTTTGCCACCCCCCTGGGAAATATTCTGCCGGCGCCCATGAATGGAAATATTTCATTCATTTATAAATATTTATTTAAACCCAAAATATGAAAGGAACATCCTGTTGAAATATTGCAAGTCAATCAAAATTTATCTCTTGGAATAGTATTTGTATTTTTCAGAAGACATTGCTTTTTACATTGGATCATTTTGCGATAATTTTTAATAAATTTTTGTATACCCCCTAAAAAAAGTTTTCGAGTGCAAGAAAAATTTCGTACTTCAATTTCATATTTAAAGCATGGTTGTTCCTGGAAAGTGATTAATCATTAACAAAACTGAAATGGGAAATTCGTCTCATAGTCGGATACTTTATTGAATGTCTGTACACGCTACACACACAATGACACCAAACGTTTTCAGAGATCGAATTTCATTGTTTCTCTGAGTAGATGGCGCTTTTAGTTGGTTTATTTTTCTTATTTCTTCAGTTTTTTCTGAAAGAAATAAACTAAACGGAAGGTTTCAGGGGGAAAAAGTACAAATCTTTAAATTTGGGGACATTTGGGGACAAAGTATTTTTGGGGACAAAATGAAAAAAAGATTTATATTTGGGGACTGTCCTCGAATTTCGAGGACGTATGGTCACCTTAGGGGGGGCGTCGTTATTAGCAACCGGCATAGATCGGGGCCGTCGTTATTAGCAACGGGCCTGCGTATGAGTTGCCATCACTAAAAATGAGTTTATCATTGAGGCCTGTTTTCCCCCAGTCACAGTGTTCTATTTTATTATTCTAAGTGTTATAAATGTTATATTATTTTATTATTTTAAAACAATTTTTTATACCTTTGTCGTACTAACGAACTTTAGATGTAGGTAATCGTTTTGTGAATCTTGCGACATTTTCTTTCATGAAAATTTATCCTAAAATTCGAACATTTTGCTCTGAATGTAAAGGTACGTGAACACTTTTATAATGTATTTAAAAATTCTAAAAATATGTATGTAAATTATGTTTAGTGAATAATTACTCATGTGCTATTTATAAATAAATTATTTTAATCAGAAATCGCGTATTACTTACTTGAGTAGTTTTTATTCTTGTAAATAAACATCACGTTGTGATACAATTTAGACAATTTAATTTTGCCAGTTGAAAATGTTATTTATCAGTTATATATGCCTTGATTATGTGATTACGACTTACATCTGGTACAGTGCAGAAATACAGTAAATTATAAAGTATTGATTTTTGCCCGTTTATACAGAAACTTCAAATGTAGTTAATATTTTGTACAAGCGTTCATTATGCTTGCTCAATTCCAAAGTTCGATTGAGAAAGCGACAAAAGAATAATATATACTACATGAAATGTCTTTATTAAATAATAATTAATTCAGGGATCGCGCTATAGAGCGTATTTTATCAATTTTCTCCAATATACAGGATATCCCGAAAACACTGAAATGCGCTTTAATACATAATTTGTTAAAGATTAATCTTGAATTGTTTAAAATAACATAGGAAATACGACTACGTTCATGAAATATTCATTATAAAAATGTCTTGTGTATTTAGTTATTTTAAAGTATATTAAATATCCACTTGTGAAAATAAATAAGCAATCGTGAATCATGAGAGTAACCGCTACTTTGTTTTTCCTTCAAATTATATGCATCTATTTTCTTAATGCCAATATGTATCATAGCAAACAAATTAATAATGAGTTTGTACTTGAATTAGTAGCACAATTACTACTTAAACTACATTAAATAACGTTTGAAAGCACTGGGAAGGTTAAGAAATGCCTGATGTATACGTGAAGACTCGAGCATCCGTAGGCCTCTTTGGATGGCTCATCAAAATACACGCGCAGGCCCGTTACTAATTACGAAGGCCCCGCATAGATATAGGAATCTCTAGATTGAGGAGAACGAGAGAAAACTTGTTGCCTCCAAATGGTAGCCATGATAGTGGCATGCGCATGCGCAGAATGGAAGTAACTTAAATTATAATGGTAGTTTCAATCATTTTAGAACGATCTGTATTTTAAAAAGTACTCGTATCCAAATATTTTCCCTCGAACTTATTTATTTTTTTGAAGTATTGCAACCAATGTTCTATTTTACATCGACGGCAGCCATGATAGTGGCATAAATGGGGTGTGTTTTTGGCAACAAAAAGCACACGATTAGGATCATTGGATGAGCAACCTAGGTATTCCTAAATCTATGGCCACCGGGCCTGATTGTTCGTTGCCACTGGAAGAAATGAGTGAAACATTGAGGCCTAATATTTACATTTGCGCTTCAATTGTATGCGATAATTTATTTTATAATTAAAAAATAATTTTGTTATAGTTTTGTCATAGTGATTTAATGACAAGGTGATTTAGATGTAGGTAATGATTTTTTGAAGATTGCGCCTTTTCTTATGGAAATAAATCAACAAGGAATTCGAACTTTCAGTTCTGAATGTAAAGGTAAGTGTACACTTGTATAACTTATTTAGAAATTCTACAAATTTATAAGATATAAAGCATGTTTTGTGAATTAATATTCATGTGTTATTTATAAATTATTTTAATCTGAAATCGTTTAACTTGGGTAGTTTATTATTCTAGTAAATAAGCGTGCGTTGTAATACTAGTTAGACATTCTTATCTGTTTAATTCTTTAAGTTGAAAATATCATTTATCATTTATTATAAATGCACTAAATTTGTGATATCGGTTTCAGTGCAGAAGTACTGTAAAATATGTTATTAAGTTTTGCACATGTTTATGTAGAAACTTTAATTGAAGTTAAAATTTTGTGTAAGCGTTCATTATGCTCAAATTCAAAGTTTCATTTAGATAATGGCTATAATAAAAAGTAATTAATTCAGAGATCGTTTGTTTTTAGTTTACTACAGTGTTTAGTGCAACTTGTGAAAAGGGATCTTGAAATTTTTCGAGTCCTAGAGCTGTTAGTTTATCTTAATTTGTATTCAAAAGCCGTGGTGCAGGGTTTTTTTTGTTTTAATTTTTTTAAGCTACAACCCTAATATACAGCAATGCAGGGACGAAAACATTTGTTTTCAATCACCAGTTAATAATAACTTAAAAAAAGAGGTGTTGGAATATTAGAGGTATTTCCTAGTATAGAAAACTTTACCATTCGAAATGAAAATTATAAATAGTTTTCATTTCGAATGGTAAAGTTTTCGATAAATAAACACATTTGAACTAACCAAAATACAAACAGTTAACAAACGTGTTTGATCATACACTGTTACATGATTCTTAATCCTTTTGATATATTTTATCTCCCCTTTAAGTTCGTACTACTCTTTATGGGACACCCTTTATTATGTAATTTATTCTAAATGGTTCTCGTTAAATTAATTTACATTATTTTTCATGTAAATACCAAGGACATGCAGTGCACAGGTTGTACTTATAATTATAGCAAACATTCTTCTGATACCTACGCCTTACAAAAGATTAAAAATTAAATAGTAGAGCAGTACTTAAATTTTTAATACGTGAATTGTAAATATCAAATATTTTAAATTCTATTTCAGCTCCTCGTCATATATTCTGTTAATATATTAACCGAACAATATTTAATAAATGAAAATTTAATAACCATTAGTTAAATTTATTTTAAAAGTAATAATGGTTCTAACTGCTTTGAAAATGTGAAACTTAAACATTCAGTATAAAGAAATGCATAAAAATGTCTGTATCATTTGTGTATTCGTTTACTTTAATGTATACTAAAAGTCAGCTTAATTTGTTCATGTATATTAAAAATCAAGCTAAAATAATGAATCATGAGAGTGAGCACTACTTTGTTTTTCCTTCAAATTACATGCAACTATTTACCTTAATCCAAGTGTATCATAATAAAGAAACTGTCAATGAGTTCCTACTTGAATCAGTAACACAATCACTTCTTAAAACTACATTAAATAACGTTTCAAACCATCGAAAACCTTAAAAATTGCTTGATGTATACGGGAAGACGCGAGCATCCGTAGGCCTCTTTGGATGACTCATCGAAATACACGCGCAGGCCCGTGGGCCTGCTTATGAGTTGCCATCCCTAAAAATGAGTTTATCATTGAGGCCTGTTTTCCCCAGTCACAGTATTTCTATTTTATTATTCTAAGTATTATAAATGTTATATTATTTTATTATTTTAAAACAATTTTTTTATACTTTTGTCGTACTAAAGAACTTTAGATGTAGGTAATCGTTTTGTGAATCTTGCGCCATTTTCTTTCATGAAAATGTATCCTAAAATTCGAACATTTTGCTCTGAATGTAAAGGTAAGTGAACGCTTATAATGTATTTAGAAATTCTAAAAATATGTATGTAAATCATGTATAGTGAATAATTACTCATGTGTTATTTATAAATAAATTATTTTAATCAGAAATCGTATTACTTGAGTAGTTTTTATTCTTGTAAATAAGCATGACGTTGTGATACTATTTAGACAATTTAATTTTGCCAGTTGAAAATGTTATTTATCAGTTATATATGCCTTGATTATGTGATTAAGACTTACATCTGGTACATTGCAGAAATACAGTAAATTATAAATTATTGATTTTTGCCCGTTTATACAGAAACTTCAAATGTAGTTAATATTTTGTACAAGCGTTCATTATGCTTGCTCAATTCGTAAGTTCGATTGAGAAAGCGACAAAAGAATAATGTATACTACATGAAATGTCTTTATTAAAGAATAATTAATTCAGAGATCGCGGTATAGAGCGTATTTTATCAATTTTCTCCGATATACAGGATATCCCGAAAACACTGAAATGCGCTTTAATACATCATTTGTTAAAGATTAATGTTGAATTGTTTAAAATAACGTAGGAAATACGACTACGTTCATGAAATATTCATTATAAAAATGTCTTGTGCATTTAGATATTTTAAAGTACACTAAATATCCACTTCTGAAACTAAAATAAGCAATCGTGAATCATGAGAGTAAGCGCTACTTTGTTTTTCCTTCCAATTATATGTATCTATTTTCTTTATGTAAATATGTATCATAGCAAACAAATTACTCATGAGTTCGTACTTGAATTAGTAACACAATTACTACTTAAAACTACATTAAATAACGTTTGAAAGCACTGGGAAGCTTAAGAAATGCCTGATGTATACGTGAGGACTCGAGCATCTGTAGGCCTCTTTGGCAGGGTGCGAACTGAACATTTTCTCCAGGGGGGGACATTTGAAAGTGAACATTCTCCAGGGGGGACACTTGAAAAGAAGACGGAGGGAAGGTGCAAATGCTTCCCTCACATGATATTACTTGACAAATGCAGTCGCCGACACGTGTGGGAATTGGCTTATATTCAAACAAAAGTCATAGATTGTTTGTTCTATGGAATCACAGATACACAAGCTACGTAAAATGTACCTGTATTGGAAGCCACCCTTGAGGGTTTTTAGCTTAGAAACGAGACGAAATTTTAAGGCAGTCGCCTTAGAGTATAGTAACAAACGATAACATACCACCTTCATTTTGACTCCTTGACTTCCCTTATCTGAATCCCAAAATCTTCACTCGCCAGTTTAATATTTCGTCAGCAGGGGATAAATAGTATCCCTGGCAGGGATCAATTAATATTTCCATTAGTAGCCAGGGACCAATTAATATTTCCATTAGTAGCCATTCCAATTAATAGCCAGGGATATTACATTCTTCAGCCGGGGACGGCTGAAGAATGTAATATCAGCCGGCATCCCCCCCGTCAATTAGCACCCTGCTCTTTGGATGCCCAGATAGCACAAACTTGTCCAGAACACATCTAGAAGACGTCATATAGACAAGCTGACATGTCCATTAAACATCCAGGATTCGGAAAATTCTCGTCCATTTTACGTCAATATGGCACTATAGGACGCCCATATGACGTCTTATAGACATGTATATGGACGTAATAATGGACGTGTTTGTCTATTTATAGTCCTTTTACGGTCGAATCCTGGACATCAACAAAAAACATTTAATAATTTTTAGCTAATTGTATGTAATGAATAATTTAAATTTATCGTTACATCTTAATAACGAATTTTGTAAAAATATTCGTACCAATTTTTTTTAAACCAGCCTTTAAGTACTTGCCCCGCTTCAGATTCGAACCCTTGATCATGGTCTTCACAGTAGAGTGTGCTAACCACTATTCGCGATCTCAGGACTTGAATACGCCATCTAGCGGCCTAACTAGAACTACTATGTGGCAGGCTTGCCTGGCCAGCTCAGCTCAGCTTACATACTTACATATTACTGTTTTGAGACGCGCTTATTTCAAACGTGTGTAATTATTGTTTTTTTTTTTTTTTTTTTTTTTTTGCCAAAATATATTATGGGTAACGACAAAGTTAATTGCTGTGTTCCTCAGTGTGATTCTAAGGGGAGAGATATTCCTCGACCCAGTTTCCACAGATTTCAGTCAATTAAAAGAAATCCAAACAATTCATCTGAAGCGACCACGCGGAAGCTTAGGAGACAATGGATTAACGCTCTGAAAATTGGCAAAAAAGTATCGGACAGAATGGTTGTTTGTGGAAAACATTTTCTTGAGAGTGATTTTATACCAAGAAGTATGTAATAATATACTTTGCCGTTTTTTCTTTGATGTTTCAAAGATCTAGTCATAAATGCTTGGATTAATTTTATGAACACAATTCCAAATGCATGTCCTAAATAATTTCTATGTTATTTATATTGATTTCTATATTATTTATATGTATACTTTAATATGTACGTTTAAAGGTTCTATACTATCCTGTAATTCGACAGGTTTTTGACATGCGGTGTTAAAAAAGTAAAAACCTCCGTGTTAGATTTAACAAAATACCAATCTAATGTTACATATTAAGCGTTTTCTATGATTTATGTACTTAATTTGAAGCTAATAGATCAATATATTAATGTTAAATGTTAAGAACTTTTCTAAACAGCTTCACAATATTTACTCAGAAATAACCTGATTGAAAGATAATTTTATCGCACTGTTGTGAGCCCCTCTTATACCTAAATGTCACCCCCAATTGAGAATTGAGGCTTTGCATTGATATCTTTAGTGTTGTGTTAAGATTCTACCCAGTGCTGTTTTAAAATGTATAGATATAGGGGTAGTACTCTTTGTTGAATGTGTTAACATTGATATAGTTACTATATGATATGTGATAAAAGTACTAAGATATTTTTTTATCTTGGATGCATATAATTGTTTGTCTCTTCTCCCCTTAAAATTATTGAGAGCCCCCTTTCTGTTAAAATCAGAAAGTAATTGTGTGTTAGTGTTGTTCTGTTTCAAATTGTCTGAACTAATTTCAGTAAAAAATTTAGCATCACAGAAAAACAAAAACTCAGAAATGTCTAAATAACCATCATTATTTTGGTTTAAATTTTAGCTGTTTATGATTTTGGATGAAAAATGTTGTAATATGAAAAATATCTATCATTCTGCATTTTTAAAAGATTGACAAAATTCTGGCTGTAAGTCTCCAACATCTTTCTAATTTTTCATGATATAGCTCGAAGATGAGATTCTTCAGCTTTTTAGCTGATTTCAGCTTTTTGTGAATAAAGAGGAAATCACTTTTTTGTCTTTTTTCTCTGAAAATTCTGTACTGACAAAATTGCCATATGGGTCATTCCATGTCAAATCAACGAGGCTCACAACCTGACCCCCCACAGAATTAATTGAAATTTGGTATGATAGTTGTATTTATAGAGAAAAAAATTAATGTGAAATTTCTAGTGCATATCACTTTTAGTTTTTGAAATATTTAATTTTAAAGTTTGTGAAATTAATGCAATTTTAGAAATTCTTGTACTATACAATTGGCTCCAATTTCTCTCCTAATTATCATAGAAACTCCATTAAAGTGTCCATAGACAGTAAACAGGTTGCCCTTTCTTATCATATATAACATGATTAAATTTTTAATTTAAAGTTCATCATTTAAAATTTTTAAAATTTCAAAAAGTATATTTTTAATTTTTTTTAAATATATATGTTATTCTTCTATTTATTGTTAACAATATCTGAAAGTTTCATTCTGGGATTACCATGGGTTTTAGAGTAATAAATTTAAGAAAATTGCTATCATCTCGATTAGAGATGAGACGGGCTCAGCCCGAGCCCGAGCACGGGCCCGAACCGGGCTCGGACTCTGTAATTCACAATTGCGTTCGGGCTCGGGCTCGTGAAAAATTTCTATTTTATTGAACAATCCTTGAAACAGATTTTTAAAAAGTGATTCATATGGAAAATCAAAGTACTTATAAAAAAAAAAAAAATCTGAAGTGACTCCACTCGGCTTTCCGAACACTTACGATTAAGATCATTAGCAAGTATTTAAATAAATTTTAATCGATGAATAATTCAAACATATATACCAAATTAAAAGTCAATCGAATGCACCGTTTAAACGCTTGCGCACTTTCAAGAATTTCTCCCCATATGCCATTATGCCATACTATAAAAGAAATCTTTGTCGTAGCCCTGTAGAAAAACTATAAGTCCTATACACACCAAAATAAATACCGGTCTTAAGATGGTGATTTATAACATATATACCCAATTTGAGCTCAATCGAATGTACCCTTTAAACGCTAGTGCACTTTCAAGAAATCCCCCCCCAAATAAGCATAATGTAAAAGAAATCTTTGTCGTAGCCCTGTAGAAAAACTATAAGTCTTACACACACCAAAATCCATACCGGTCTTGCGACGGTGGTTTATGACATATATACCCAGTTTGAGCTCAATCAAATGCCCCGTTTAAGAGCTATCGTGTTCACTCACATACACACAAACACATATACACACACACATACATACATACATCTCATAAAAATAGCATAAATGAATTCAGAAGATCTCAAAACGTGTAAATACACCAAAATCTCGAAGTCGAATTTTTCATGATTACAATACTTTCCTTACATGGTACATGTTCGGAAAGTAAAAATAGCGGCACGGGTGCCTGGAAGGCGCGTGAAGATCTTTGTGTATTTCAGAACGGCGGCTTATATTGCTTAGTTAGTCATGAGATCCGACATTATTTCATAAACATAGATATAAAGAATTAGAAAGTGCATTAAAAATTTCCAACTATATTTGTCTTTAATTTGTACAAATTAATTCGCAAAATTTATTGTATTCTATCAAAGAATTGCTTCTTTGAATTTTATTTATCTTCAGCTGAAATTTCGGGCTCGGGCGGGCTCGGGCTCCGACTTAAATAATATTGTTCGGGCTCGGGCGGGTTCGGATTAAAAGTCTTCGGGCTCGGGCTTCAAAAAATGAGCCCGAACTCATCTCTAATCTCGATTTAATAACTACAAAAGAAAATTTTTGTATTTTAAAATAAAATTACGTTTTTAACTTAATATAAGAATTTTGAGAGAGAACAAATAATGTTGATAATGTTTTTCAACACTTTCATTGGGGGTACACACAAGACAATGTCTCTCCCCCCCCCCAATAAAAAAATAGAATTTTACTAAAACAATTATTTGTTTTTTAAATTTTAAGAGCAGTTGTGTCCAAATTTGTTTTTGCGGGGGGGGGGGTCTAATGAGGGTGCTTTCAAAGTAGGAAAGGGAGTGTGCCCCCCCCTTTTAATAGGAATTTTCAGAGTTTGTCTGACAAAATTCCATTTTTCTTTTTCATTAATAATTTTAAAAAATCATTATGTTTCATAAAATGCTTCCACTATTCCAATGAGTTACAACTATTCCTTTAATTGTCAATTTTTAAATAATAACATTTTCAGGTTATAAAATAAATAAAAATAATAATTACAGTAAGATGTTATTTTTATGTTGCATGCATATTCTGAACTATTAAGTAAATATTTCAAGTGTTACCTTTAATTGATGTGTATTTTTTAAAAAATTGAGTTTTAAATTTCAATGTAGTAAGGAAAACTTACAACTTGCAGATTGTGCAGAAAGTAAAATAAAAAAAGGAAGTAAACCATTGTGTGATTTTTTTCTCAAATTTATTGGATGCAAATAGCATTTTTTTATCATATAATTTATGGGTAATAAAATGATGGCGATAGATTATGTGGATGGAGAAAGTTTACTTTAATTTCATCTGTATGTGGATAAACACCCAGAACACATGAGCAAAACACGAAAAATTAGCAAATGTTACCTTTAAATTAAAAGATTGCTTGATATAAAACTAAAAGAAATAAATCATGCGACATTTGTTTCCATAAAAAACTTTTTTCCACATCTAAAAAGAGAAAATAGGCATAAAAACCGCGTTGCTTAATGCAGGCACAACTATTGTCGGAACAAGCTACCCGTCACCGAGCACATTTGTTTATATCCTACAGCGCCCCCTTTAGGTCGTTGAGATCGCGAATTCGCAGCGGAACTTGCTCTAATGCGTCAAAATGCTGAAGTAAAGATTTTTTAGTTTCGGACTGGGAACTTAGAAAAAAATATGCAGCTATTCATTTTTGGATGTTGAGTCGCTAGAGAATTTTCTTTTTTCTGCATGTGGATATGAGTTTCTTTTTACACAATACCGCTTTTATAGGAAATAATAATACATAAAAGGCATTTTAAATTTCAAAAGTTCCTCGACAAAAAAAAAAAAAAAAAAAAAAAAAAAAACTCTAGAATGTAAAAAGTTTTTAAACTTTTTTAAAACTTCAATAAAAACATAAAGTATAATAAATTCATGCGTCGTAAGTACAGTTTTGAGTAAAATGAAAATCAATGACAAAAAGTAACTTTTCCATATTTTGTCCATTTCTGGACTTATACACACATCCATTTTATGTCGCATCACTGACATAGTGTGGATCATCTGGAATACGTCCATTAATGGACTTATTCTGGATATTCTAAGTCTAGTTTTGGTCTATTCATGGACATATTCTGGATTTTCCAGATTATGTCCATAAATAGATGTCTTATGGATGTCTATGTATAGACATGGATGTATTATGGATGAATTGGATCAGAAATAGACATAAAATGGACAAGTGTGTTATCTGGGTGGCTCATCAAAATACACGCGCAGGCCCGTTACTAATTGGAAAGGCCCCCGCTTTAAATCACTCTGTTATCGGCATAACACTAGCGCCACGGCGGAGAGAATGTCAATTACCGCGGATTCGGGGTTTCCTATTGTTCTCAGTTTCGTCTGGATAGCCGGGGAAGATCGAAGTTAGCCATGGCTAAGCGAAAACTCAAATTTTCCCATCAGAGCAAATGGTTGTGTATCCTTTTCATTAGTGAACCGATCATTCTGATTCGTACGTACGCTTAACCGACCGATGCAACAGTGACTAAGGAAAAAGACGAATTGTTGTGATTATTTTGTACATGGTATTGACATTACTCAAAAATGCCTGATTATTTAGGAGACGATATGCGCAAAACTAAAGGCGAAGAGAAAGAAGAAAAGGATGATAATATTAAAGGTATCTGACCAGTGAAATTTGTTTTCCTGATGTTTGTTGTTGTTTCAGTGATGTATTGTTTGGTGTGTACGTTGAGTGTTTAGGTATGCTTGTTATGATAATTTAAGTGTCCAGTTTACTAATAAATAGAGTGTCTTTTAAAAGCTTTCAAATCGAGAAACTCTTAAGCTTCGCTAAATTAGTTTATAAAAATAGCTTTCGTTGTTTCTCATAAACACAATTTAAGATCTGAACTTGTCAATAAATTTTGTAAGTAAATAAGAAGGTTGAATGAAAAATAAATCTCAACACAGTTAGGAATCCGACATGATTGTGCAAAATGATAGGGAGTGAGTTTTAAAATGTCGGTAATGTTTGCGAAACATCAGAATATATTTTAGTTCCAACTATCATAATTTTATCTTTCAACATGCTTAATCATTTTAACAACATTCAAAGCTATAAATAGATTTGTGTACAAAGTTTATGATAGTAACAGTATGCCAATGATTATGTACTAATATCAACTGCAGGGATGAGAATCTTCCGCGGAATTCCGCGGTTTGGTTATTTCCGCGTATTTTGCTTTTTTTTATTTTCCGCGTTTTTAAAAAGACATTACTTTCCGCTTTTTCGTGTGTTTAAGTTCCGCGTTTAAAAATATTTTCAGTGGAATTTTCTTTTTTAAAGATGTATTCGCCGAAATACATCTTGCTTACCGATATCAAGACCGTATTGCTAGCCCCAACACGTATTCGTCTTCGGCCATGCTTATTGCGTATCCAAAAATCTTGCAGGATTGGAATCTATGATCCACTCCTCCAAGCCAATGGAAGCGCTGCAACTTGCTAAGCATACGCGCATCGAAGAAGTATGGGTATATTCAATGAGGAGATCAAAAGTCGAAAGACCCTCCGCGAAGTTTGTTCCTTTCGATAAGCGGAAGCGCTGAATTTTATTACATGTTGTGGTTTGATCCGTTTTGCGGTTTTCTGTCCTCAGTTATGGAAAGCAAGCATTTGGATATCATAAACCGCATTAACGCTGCGGAAATAAACAAAGAAAATCACAATTAAGACTTTTCTACAATCTGCATTTTTTTTTTTTTAAATTGCTTTCGTAGTGAATTAATTTTAAGGCATCATATAAATCCCACAACATGCCAAGCTTAAAACAAACAATTATTCTCCAATGCACGCATTATGCATTGTCAGCATAACAGCTGGCCCGTCCGGTGGAAGAGGAAAGAACTGTTTACTTTAAAAGAAATGAATTTCTCTCTCTCCCCCTCCTCTGCCGTTGACCTGACCTTCCAAACAGTCGTTTATTTATTTAATAATGTTCCTCGTTCTAAATTGAAAACATTGTTTATATTAAATCGTAGGTTCTTATTTGGCTTCCTAAATCATAGGCGTTAGCATCACGCAAACGCAAGTTTTTTTTGTTTTTTTTGGAAGTGTGCGTGGGGGGAGCGCGCACATAGCATATTCTAAAGTAAAAATAGGTATGTTTCTTTAAGTTTAAAAAAAAAAAAAGTTTTGGAATGAATGGTTTTCCAAACAAAGTTCCGGGGGGCACACGCCCCCCGTCCACCCCCCCCCCTCTGCCCGACGATATGCTTATGTCTCAACTTAGCAGTAAAGTACTTTTAAATAGTCTATGAGAAGTAGGGAAGGTAGAGTTCTTAATTTAACACTATAACTGGATTTAAGCCATCAATAGTTGTCAAAACTGCTGAACTAATACATTGTGCAAGTAGTATTTGTAATTAAAAATTATTTTTAAGCATTATAATTATGTGAAACTAAGGTTTTTTGTACCCTAGTTGTTGGCAGGTATATAACTAGTCAGCTTTCCCCTCCTCCCTCTCCCATTTGTTAGGAGAGAGAAAAGTAAATGAGATCGCATTCAGCAGATTTTTAATGGGAACATATATGGCCTAAATTTTTTGAAATATCTATGTATTTTTGTTAGTGTTAACTTTTTAAAGTTACAGGATAGATTTTATTGTCTGATGTAAGAGAAAAGTTGAAATTACTTTTAACATTTTGGATATATATTTCTTTTGCTGTGCCATATTCTGTGTTCTTGGGTTATTTAATAATGAATTGTGGTAAATCTATGGAAGCTTGAAATATTTGATGACATTCTGGAATTTCATGAGAGACAGTTCATAGAAAATCAGGTAATTCTCCCCACCCCCCCTAGAAATTATATTGCATTCACTTTCAAAAGAATAAAGTAAAATTGTTTTGTAAAGCTAGGATTTTGTCTTGACTGTAGATTTTGTAAAATTGATTAAGATCATCCTTTAAATAATGATAACCTCTGTTTCATTATTGAATGTTCTGCATCTAAAATTGCACATAAATGTTTATGAATTTTAATTTTTAAAGATAATAAAAATTATAATTTAAATAAAAATATTTTAATAAATAATTGTAACATATATATTGTTGATATAAAATAATTGTAATATATATATATATAAAATGGGCATCACGCGCTTGAACTTTGCTCGAAGTCTAAATTACGTTCACGCACTTTTCCTCTTTTTTCATATTTGTGTATTCTCATCCCTGCAACTGTCAGTAACCTAAATTTTTATATACACTTGAAAGTATTAAAATGCTGCAAGCATCCAGCTACACAGCTAATCTAAAATCTTCATCATTACAATAACACACAATTAACACCACCAACAACAAAGAAAAAAACTAATATAAATTTTTAAATAGTCAAAAATAAGTAATAGCTCCAAAAAGATTCTTTAAATAAAAGCACTTACCTTATTTTCTCCACTCCATCAGCTTACTTAATATCGTTACCTCGCCCTTCCCTCCCCTTAATCGACATTTAGCACTTACAAATTGCTAAAACCCAACTTTCATATACCAATCCATACAGGGGCGTAGCCAGAAATTTTTCATGGAGGGGGGGGATTATGACTACTACAACTCATATATATGTATACGTGGGTGTGACAATGTAGTGAAGAATTACATTTTGTATGGTAAAAAAATCCTCATGTGGAGTTTATGACCCCCCTAACCCCCCCCTCCCCCCCCGCCTTGGCTACGCCCCTGAATCCATAACATTTTTCACTTTTTTTAATTCCATAACATGAAAAACAATTTCAACTCCAAACATCTGTTCTAGCGACGAAATTCCCCAAGAAGCTTACCAACCTATGATAAGGAGTCTGTAAAGCAAAATAAAAATCACATGGAAAATTAAACAACTATTTAATCCACTCTATCAGAAGCAAGCAATTAGCACTGAATGGAAATTCTGCTGAAAATGCATGTTTCTTTATGGTTACAAGTTAAAACAACAGCCGAGAGCATTCTACCCTTGCTCCATCCATCACCCGAGGACTGCACCAGAATCATCAGCAAACCAAACATGTTAACAAAACATCGATATGTAAACAATATCGGCTTCTCCATGCAGTCCAAATTTTTAAATAATCATATAAAATAATTTTAAAATCATGTTTCGTATTGATAAATGAAGACATTGAGAGCAGAACCAAACCAAACCAAGTCCTGTTCATTGATAATCCATGGAGGTGCTAAATCTCACTCGTTACTCATGTTCTGTGGCTTTTATAGTCAAATATTCATAGCAAACTTACACAATTATCAGAAAGATATTAACTCATTCTAAAAAATTAACATTATTATGGAATATGTACCATACGTTGTACCAAATTTCATATCTGTGTTACTTTTGCAGAGTGTAATTCGACTGTTTTAAAATTGAAATAAAATCAGCTGAGCAGTTTCGACACTGTATAATTTTTCTTTTTCTTGTTTAATTAAAAAATTATTTTTTATTTTGCAGCTTTGGATGAAGGAGACATTGCTTTGTTAAAAACTTATGTAAGTGTGAATTAGTTTTTATGAATTAGTTTTAAATAGTTGAACTTATACTTTAAGGTGTAATTTGGAAAAACCGAGCTTCACAGCTTTTGAAATTGACTTAAAGTTATCTAATTTCAGACACTTGCCAGATAGCTTAGTTTGTAATTTTTATTTGTGATATTAACATTCTGTTTCATAGTATTGTTTGTTTATTTACTATTTAGGGTGTTGGGCAGTACAGTAAAGCTATCAAAGAAGTTGAAGATGATATTCAAGGCATTTTGAAAAAAGTTAATGAATTGACAGGTATTGATATTTATTTTATTTTGCAGAGTATTCCCTAGAAGATTCATGGCACAAAAAAACATCGCCATTTGTGTCCCTCGCTTTGCAAAACATTTGAAGCTTTTCTGCATACTCTAATGCCATTGAGTATGCTGGGGCGATTCAGCTTCAGATTCTTCACATTCTTTGTCATTATCCTCGCTTTCATTATTTTTTTCATCTGCTTTATCTTTAATATCAGCTACAATATCCTCGGGTATAGGTATCTGTAAAGTGATAACATTGTCGTCTACAGATGCATAATTTTCAAACTCTTCTGTACTCATTTCCAAGTTTTCTATGTATGTTTCTTCTTCTTGAGAAATGTCCAATCCACAAAAGCAATTCATAATGCATGTTGATTGAACATTTTCCAATGTATCGTTCAATAAATGTATCGCTTTGAGTACATTTACATTAGCATTTGAGGTTGTTCCTATTTTTTCTCTTCTATAGAGAAGCATCAAAACCAAGTGGTTACAAAAGTTTTTTTAAAACTTCTGATGACTCCTTGGTTCACAGGCTGGATAACGCTTGTAGAATTCGGTGGTAAAAATTTTATCCTGTTGTTTGTAAGTCCAGTGACTTCAGTATGTGCTGTACAATTATCAATTAAAAAGAGAATTTTATATTTTTCTTTCCCAGGGTGTCTATCGCTCCGGAAAGTCTGGAAAAAGCCGGGAAATTGGATAATGGGTCCGTAAAATTCAATAAAAGAATCTTTTTTTTTTTTCTGTTTTGTGTCCTTTTTTTTTTACGCTTTCTCTCTAATTGTCAGACTGGAAACCAAAAGCAACTGTAACACATTTTTCGAACTGCGAAAGCATCTAACGATGTGTTTGTATACATGGGCGCCCATAAGGAGGGGCAAGGTAGGGCACTTGCCCCCCCCCCTAGAGTTTTAGGTTAATGTCTCATGATGTATACATATGGCAAAAACAGAACTAAATTTGCTAAAAGTTTGAAATTTGCCCCCCCTCTAGAAAATTTTTTTGCAGTTCCCCCCCCCCCCCCCCCCTAGAAAAATTCCTATGGACGCCCATGTTTGTATAAGAAGGGGAAAATGGGGGCTCATCAATTGTGATGGGAGGGTAAAAGACAAATTAGCTTACTTGGTAACTTACGGCTTAGGACCCTATTTCCAAGAACAGTTAGTTAATTCTATCAGAAAGTGCGACTACTTCTGTTTCTCAATTGATGAAAGCTTAATCCTGTATACTTCAGTTAAAATTGATTTCAAGAAGTTTTACAAATATGCAAATATAAAGACAAGGGAGGGGTCATTGTGCAACTTCCCAAAGTAAAATGCACTGGTCAGGAATTTTTTTCCCGGGACCTCCCGAAAGTCAGGAAAAAGTCCGGAAATTGACTTTCAGAAATTTGGTAGACACCCTGTTTCCGCAATTGCCTCTCCCATTTTGTCCGATGTCATCCAGGCTTTCTTGCTGTGTTCATAACTAACAAGAAGCTTTTTCTCATGCTTAAAACACCTGGGATATTTGGATTTGCTAATAACCAACAGTTTCTTCTTGTCAGTGTCAGATATATTAAAACACACTGAAGCTGTCAATAGAGTTTTGGAGAGCTGCCTCCGACACACTTTTCACCCTTGCACTTAACTCATTAACGCTCAGCGATCTATTTTTAGACCGTCCCGAAATTTGTAAGTCACTCAAATATTTAAGCATTAGTTTATTTTCCTAGTTTAATTTCTTGAATAATAAATCTGATTTTCACAAAACACTCAGCGATAACAAGTCTAAATGAGAATATTTCCCTGTCTTACTTTTATTTTTAGAAAAAGATTTACGTTCTTCATATTCATACCACACAAACGTCGGAAATTTATTTATCACTTCTAGCATCAACATAAATTTAAGAATGTGCTAGAAAAAGTTGGGCGCTAATGGGTTAAATCTGTTGTGGGGTTATGTTGTAGAAAATGCCCATTTCATCGGCATTATAAATGTCATCTTTAGTGTATCCTTCTTTGATGACTTTACTTTCACTTATCTGTGTCATGATATCAGCCATGTTTGCAGACTTTGCTTCATCACAAATTTTTCCAAACGTTATCCCATGTCTATTCTTAAATCAATGAAGCCATCCATTCGAACATACAAATCCAGAATAGCCAAATTGTTCAGTGAATTTTTCTGCTTGAACATTCAAAAGTAGACTACTTACAAAAAATCTGTACTATGCTGCACCTCATCCACTTCAAAAGAGCTTCATCCAAGTCCTCTTTAGTGCATTCATTTCTTCAAATATTCACAGTGATTTTATTTTGATCACATGCAGCCATTAATTTTTCCTTGTTCTTTAACAGTGTTAAGACAGTAGGAGAAGATAAATCACACATTTTACAGATTTTCGGAATTTTTTACTCCACTTTCTAACTCCTTTAAAATCCTTACTTTTTCATCAACTGATGAAGTTTTATGTTTTGACATCGCAAGGTAAAATTTGCAAGCATACTCTATCAGTACATATCATAGAATGACTTATACAATACAATTCTCCTACCCTGTGACTCAGCACCTTACCATAAAGAACACTTGTATGCAGAGTGAGTTTTCATCAAATCAGCAACCTACATTGTTTCTTCAAGGTTGTCGTGGGATGTCCTCGCTCCACAAGATGAAAAAGTAACCATGGCATGTTCTCATGATTTATGACTCATTGCTAACATTTGGATGACTTCGAATTGTGAAGACGTTTTTCCAAGAAAAGAAGGATTAGCCAAGCTTGAGAAGTGAAAGCCAATAAAAATTTAAGTATGAAAAAATATTGTTCGCTATAACTGGGGTTTGCTCATTAAAAGCAAGTTATGCTCCCATAGACTTAACATTGTACCAACCAAATGTTTCTGATCTCCTTGTTTAATCTGGGCTCATTATAAGCAAGTTCAACTGTATTTTTATTTATAACCTCCCCACCCCCCCAAAAAAAGCTAACATGCAAAATGCTTTTAGATAGACACTGAGAAAATTTATTTTATTAGAATGAGCTTTTTTCGTCGAGGTCATTTCTTGCCTGTAACTAAATTTTCTTTGATTCACTGTAGATATTTTAATATTATGCCTGAAGAAAAATTTTTGCAAAATATAAAAAAAAAACATTTAACCAAAGAAATCAAAATCTGCAAAATTGCTTCAAGTTAAATAGTCAACTATTACATTACCTCAGATGAGATACCTTAAAATAATCTCCCTACCAAAAGGACCCCAAAAAAATGCAATTTTTGTAAAGTTTTAAAATTTTCAAAAAAATTCAACACTTATTATTTCAGTCATTATCAATCAAGAACAGAAAAAGTGTCACTAACAGACAGACATACTTTTTTATAGTCATACTGGGTTCCCAGGTGCTTGGAATGAATAGAAATCGCAAAAACTTTGAATTCAAAGTAATGTACTACAGACCAAAGTCTAATTTTATTTATCTAGATATGGATTTAGTATGTTTGATATTAGGACTATGCAAGCTACTTTCATGAAATAATATATTTTTTCCTTGTGAGTGTATTTGTCAATGATCTATGATTTTATTGGCTAGAATGTATGTATTTTACATTTTTATTATTAATTTTGAATTGCAGGTATAAAAGAATCCGATACTGGTTTGGCTCCGCCTGCCCTGTGGGATCTTGCTGCAGATAAACAAACACTGCAAAATGAGCAGCCATTACAAGTTGCTCGCTGCACAAAAATAATTACTACAGACTCTGATGATCCCAAATACATTATAAATGTGAAGCAATTTGCCAAGTTTGTTGTTGATCTTGCTGATTCGGTTGCACCTACTGATATTGAGGAAGGCATGCGCGTAGGGTAAGAAGAAATTTTTCTTAAATATGATTTATTTAGATCAAAGTTTTTCAACTTCTAATACTAAAAGATTCAAGGACCACAGCTGAATCTACCAAGTTATTGAAATAGGCCCAGGCATTTAGCAGTTCAATAAAATTGGAGGGGGGCTGCTCAGTATGTTACTATTGATTTTGGGAATTGAAAAATAACCATTTTGTACTGATCTGTGATTACTGTCTCCATAAGGATATGAGGGGATCGAGTGCTCAAAGCCACTCTCCTTTCCTATGCCACTGAAAAGTCCACATCATAATAGAGAAAATTTAAATGCCTATTACAATAACTCCTCATGTCACAATCTCATTCATCTCAAGTAAAAACAAAAAAGAAAAATACAGCAAAACCTCAATCATCCAAGCTAATTCGAACCACTAGCCCCTCAGATATTAAAAATCTCTGTTAATAGAAACTGTATAAAAACTCAGCATTCTTGTGAATTTAAGATTTTTTGAAAGAGAAAACTATAGAATGTTTTTTTTGTTTGTTTGTTTTTTAAATGTTAAAAATAAACATGTATAAAGTTATGTTTTATACCTCAACAAAATTAAAAGGAAACTTACAAGGAGAGGCACGGCCTCGGGGAAACAGATTTCAATGATCTATGGCACAGTGGTAGTATACCTTGTGAATATACTACATGTAAAATACTAAGACGCAATACTCAAATACAGTTGAGAAAAATTAATATTAATGTTCGAACCACTTCACCAAAACTTTAAATATAAGTTACGTGCTAATCAGATCGAGCGACGTGTTGTAATGGTTAGAACGGTGGTCTTCTACTCTGGGTTCCCAGGTTCAAATCTCGTGCTGAGCTAGCGTTTTTTTTTTTTTTTTTCCCGCTCACTCTGTTTTTGAATATAATACTGGTAAATAATTCATTTTTTAGTCAAGTAAATAATTTACTTATTTTTTTTTTAAATTCATTTATTATTTATTTATTTATTTTTAGTACCTGCTTATCGATATTTGTATTATTATTTAAATTTTATTTCTACTTGCAAAATCTTTACTTTGGAATAAGAATTTTACACATTCAAAATAATTCACTTTTAACATTCAACTCAATGTTTATTTAAGGTACATTTCTTTTGTCACAATCGTAATACAGACTTCTTTTCTAATTTTCACCCGTTCGTGATGCCACAGCAACAGCATTATTTCTTTTAATCATCTGTCATCTGTTGATGGGTAGTCAAATTTAAAATATCACATATTAAAATTTCAAATAGACATATTTAAGCAGTGAAACTTATTTTGAAGAATTATATCACAGTTACAAATATGCCACCAGGCCCAGCAAGCTCTTATTGTTGTGATGAAAAAGCTACTGATAGT
>JAWZYV010018982.1:0-23692 GCA_038373885.1 Cheiracanthium punctorium
GCAATTAATGGTATGATATTTCAATCTGATAAATATCATACCATTTTCTGATAAATTTGATTTTCTGCTAAAAGGTACTTTCTTTTTATGGGTGTTGAGGAGTGGATTAAATACGATAGTATTGAATGAAAAAGGTCACGGTCGTCTTAAAAAGAAGCTTCCCAAAACGTCTCCAAAGCGAGAATTGACTCCTTGGAAAGTGATGCTGGCAGAATTAGAAAAATACCTTCATAATGAAATACTACTATAATATTGCCAAACAATTTATTGCGATTTGCGCTGTTAAGAATTAACCATATCATGCTAAAATTAACCATATTACAACGAGCAATATAATAAAAAGCAAAATCAAGAATATTTTGAAACTGACATTTTTTCGATAGCCTACAGTCGTTTGATTGAATACAAACAATTGTTCCTGAGCTCATTTTATGCGTGATGCTATGATGCGGAGGATTGCAGGTAAATGGGTTTTTAGAAATGCCATAGCATTTCGATTGGGACTTACAGCAGGCACGCTTTGGGCTTCTTTCCTTTACGCTATTGAAGTTGCGTTATTTATTTCTGGGTAATATGAAGTATTGACCTTGCCATTGAAATAAAAACGTTTTCAGACTTTCGTGAAAATGTGTGATGATTATTGGCGACCAGATGTTGCATAATTGGCATTGAAAGTAGATATAAGTATGCCATACGTAAGAAGATTACCCACTGCTGACAGGATTAGACTCTTGCTAAGAACAATGAAATCAAGAAGTTTAAATCCTTCAATATCCCTATTAAACGGAGTGAAAAAATGCAATACACTAGGTCTTTAACTGAAAAAACCTGAGCTGAGACTTTAACATCAGAAGCTGCGTTTAAAAGCGATGAACTGAACAAGCATATGAAAACAAACTCTGAAAACTGAGTGACTATGCTGTAAATGCGCATTGGAATTGGGAAACGATCTTGGGTGTATATTGCACAGTAGGATTGTTGAAACACTGAACTCAGTAATAGCGTTAGTGTTGTTAGTAGGCATGGATGAATCAGGCGATTAATCTGCAGTAGAATGGTTTGCACTTCCATGTACGCGTCCGACAGATGTCTGACATCTTTGCAATTGAGCTGTTTCAATCTTTCATTTATTGCTTTCAAAGATTCTCGCAGCACGAAGCAAACTGAACAAAAATAAGATGTGACAGCTACATTGACAGAGCCTATATACGAAAGCACAAACGAAACACATAAACACGGGAAGGCAAAAGGTGGAGCTATGAATCCGTAATGAAACTTATCTGTTTCTAGGTGCAGACGTAAGAGGTACAAATCGCAACCCAGGTACGCATAATAAAACACAACAATGGAAAACTCAAATGTTAGGTCGGTGAACACGACATGGTTTTGAACCGGGCACCTTCCGTCCACCATTGCCAGTTTGTTCATTTTTAACTCATGCAAATGTGGATTAATTGTAGTAGCGAATCCAAGGGAGGGGTAGAGGTATTCACACACACACACACACCCCTCTCCCAAAACACTTTGTTTAAGGGCTTTTCATCTGAAGAGCGATCGTCGTCACAGGAGTTTTGGACATCTTTAAAAACAAACGGATGATATCAAACACTCGAAAAAATTAATAATGTTTCTTCACCCGATCCACTGTGGACTAGAACTAACAGTAGAGCTGTATGTCTCATGCAAATATATGAAAAAATTCATAAGCACAAAAATTTCCTTCAAAAATGTTCCGAGGAGTTACTTGTCTTTAGAAATATCGTGAAATTTTGTATGTTTAGGGGTTTTTTTCCTAAGTGTCTCGTGACTCCTATAGGTTTATTGTTACTAACAGTTCACAGTACAACTTGTAAAGAGACATTCTAAATTTCCTAAGTCTCGAGGGCAATTTTTTTAAAAGCTGTTCAAAAATTGCATTATTTTCAAGTGGAACAGACTTAACCATTTCCAGCGCAAGAATTTATATAACATTTTCTAGTTTTTTAAAGATGTGTGGAGTAACTGTTAAACGACTGATATCAATTTGTTGGCACATGGATAACTTTTCTTTGAACTGTCTGTCACATGAGGGAGAAGTGTGCATGGCACTTTGCCATCTATTATCATTTCGTGCAAATTTTCTTATTATCTGGTTAATAGACATAGGAAACTGACTAATGCTTCTGATTTTTGTGATGTACAGCAAAAATGTTATAAATATGTAACTAGAACGTTTAGCCACTTGCCGCGGGAAGGTTAAAGGTAGAATTTTTCGTTACTGTACAATTTATTATGACAAATAAGTTTTGTCATTCCTCTGGCACATTTAACACCGTTCTTGAAATATGCATTTAAATGTGCTGGATTAACTTTCATCCGCACGCTGAGTTCCAGTTGGCTTTTTGTCAGAATGGCTAATATAAAAAAAAAATTCATTTGTGGTAGTTGTCAGTCTTCCAAAATGCATTGACTATTTATTGTCAGATGTAGCAGAACTAGCATTGAACGTGACAATAAGTATGCCATAAGTAAGCTGATTTGCGATTACTGTCAATATTAGACTTTTACTTAGGACAATAAAATCAAGCACTTTGAATCCTCCAATATCCTCTTTCAACGAGGCGACTAAACGTGCCGTAGTTGGTTTTTTGAGAGCGTGTTCCTGTGCTGTGATTTTAATATCAGATGCAACATTTAGAAGAGATGAATTAAACAAGCATATGAAAACAAACTGAAGAAGCAGTTCGGATATATAATAAATGTACAGTGCAACTGACAAATTTTCATCTGTGTATACAAAGCAGTACAAGTGTAGAAAAGATCTTATCAGTGTTTCTGAGATAGTTAATAGTAAGTTTGGGTGAATCAGGCGATTAATCTTTAAAATAATGATGCGTATTTCCATAAAGACTTCACAGAGGTGTCTTATATCTTCAGAATTATTGCACTGGAGCTTCTCTTTTATTGCTCGCAGAGATTCTGTGAGCACAAAGCAAACAGAACAAAAGTAAAAAGTGAAAACCATTTCTATAAATCCAATACCATATATAAGTATGTAAGAAATGTACACTAAAAAAAGTGAGCAAGGTGGGGGTATGTAACCAAAGTAATTCGTCTCACTGGTCAAAAAATTTGGAGCAAGGGTGTATGCCTCATATATGAAAGTAATATAATAAAGCACTTCACCAATAATCATTATAAATATCGTTTTCCACCTAAACCTCTTCAGTGGTACTTTATCTGAGCATACTTTAGCATATATTTTAGCCAGATTGCGGGAAATAGTGACCAGAGGTTTTCTTTTTCCATACAGCAACATTCTGTTCAAGAAGGAAATAATTAACGTTAACGCATCAACCAGGAAAACTTTACTGGCAATGATGTCTGCCTCGGTTAAATTCCTTAAATAGACACATAAAGAATAAACAGCATTTGCTTCAAGTATTGTTGCTAAAATAATGGAAAGTGCAGTTGTGATTATATGCTTTCTAGAAAAAATGATACCTTTTTCAAATCCAATTCCACGTGTCCACATGTACTTGTTTATCACCGAAAAAGTATCATTAGCGCAATTTTCGGCTGTCTTCTCATGATACTTTCTTCTAAAATGAGGGTTGACTTTTGAATTTCTTACTGAAAACATCTTTTCCTGGCGACGTTGAAGCATTTCCATGTTTAAAAATTATCAGCGCATATTGTTAGAAATCACACAGTGTGTATTCTTAAGGAATGATATTCGTCACATATATGCTAAACATTTAAATCATTGCATTAATTGCCATTTGATAACCTGAATCGATAAATTCACAGCTCTATTGACAGAAGTAAGTATCAACTATTTTTAATTGACAGAAACTGATCTTTGTAATTACCTGAACAATGAATCTTTTAAAAATATCACTTTCAGAAGATTTTTAGTTCACGGAACTAGAATTTTTGCATAATTTAAATTTTAAACCAGTTCAACTGTATTTGTAAGAGTTTAAAAGTATATCTTACTCTACTAATTATTTTCTTTACAAAAACTTTCACTCAAAATTTTTCTTAAAGTGATTCATATTATGAAATCATGTGTGGATACATTTAGTTTATCCGTTTTTGCTTTTTAAAACTAATTAAAACGATTTGTACACGTAAATTTCTTTCATCTTCCTTTATTTTGAAATTCAGAAAGGAAATCACTATAGATTTCATACATTCCTCAATCCATGTTCATATATTAAAAATGAAAATCATCACGTAAATTGCGA
The DNA here is from genome assembly GCA_038373885.1 of Cheiracanthium punctorium. Lineage (NCBI taxonomy): Eukaryota > Metazoa > Arthropoda > Arachnida > Araneae > Cheiracanthiidae > Cheiracanthium > Cheiracanthium punctorium. The sequence goes on from JAWZYV010018982.1 coordinate 4,230, forward strand.
GATGTAGTTTAAATTTAATATATATAATTCATTTCAAACAATTTGTTTTCACATTAATTGTAACTTAACGTATATGAATTTTAGTTACTGTACTGTACATGTACTGTACATATAGATATGTTCTCGTTTCAGTATCAAAATAAACAATACATAATGCCGATTTTGAAAATATCCTTGTAATGCGATCATGACTGTTCATTCTTCATTAGAAATAGTAAAGCCAGAAAGTGAAAATTCACACGATTCACAAGTTGTAATGTGTCGTGTTTATTATGTTTAAGAACAATGTCTTTGCTTATTCTGAGCTCATTTGTGTTTTCACTCAGCGTAATCAATATCTGCAAATTTGTATCTTCAATGTACTGATTTTCCTTTCAATGTCATAAACATTGTTCGATGAAACATAATCGAAGATTAGCATTACGCAATCTCAGAAAAAAATTAAATTTTTTTCTCGGCGTTTACATTGTATGACAATACTACTGGTGAAAGAAAATTATCATATCGTCATAGTATCCATAAAATAAAACCACAGAATATCTATAGTTAAAATGCATTTTTCTTTTCGTGGCTAAATATTGTTGTACATTCTAAACCCCAATAACTATTTATTTTATTAGAAAAGAATTTTGCAAAGAGATTTCCACTTTCATTCAAAAAGTGCATCAGAAAAATAAATAATGTTAGTGGGTTCGATTTCCATTCTTTGCGTTTTGTGTTTGTCCTATGAACTACAAAATTTCATTTCTTTGTGCTAGTAAAAACTGTTAGCCAATTTAGTTGGCAAGTTCTTGAAACTAAGTAAACCAAGTCTGAAAATAAATGTTTCATATGCAACAACAACAACAAAATTTGTAAGTTTGTTTGACTATATAAAGAATATTTTTGTTCGCCTGGTGTGCATATTAAAGAGTGCTAAGTAGAGCATTTATTTAAATAATGCATTTATGGTTGTTGAACTGAATGTTCTTTTTGTTTGTAAATTTATATATTGTAACAAGTCCTGTTTTTCTGTATATGTGGCAGCTGTTGTCTTTGCTGTGAATAGCTTTATTTCCTAAGAGTATTTAAATACTTTGAAAGATGTGTATGTTAAATAATATATCATTCATGAGTCTATTCAATTATTCATAAACATATTAAGTATGGTTAAAGGAGAGGGATTTAAAAATATAGGCACTCAATTCATGAAATGAGCTGATGAAGTGAAACTAAACACAGATATAAAAAACAATAACAACAACTAATGAAGTTTTAATGCATTTATAAAACTGTAACCTCAACCCCCTTACGTCTTCTAAAATCAACACCTACCGTTTAATTAAGAGCTCCCCTTTCTTATACTGAAATTTATGCAGCGTGATTCGCAACTCTTGAAGAAAAATGTAAGGCATGGTGGAGGGACTTAGGACGGCTCAGAATCACATTGTAATATAAATGAATAACAAATGATTTATATTAAGCTTGAAAAAGCTTTAATAACATAGATTACATAATTTGGAAAATTTATATTCTCATGTATAATACGGCTGTTAAATTATGCATGATACCTGTATAGTTCTGGTACAAACTTTGAAAGTTATTTTATTTATAATTTTTATTTGCGTCATTTCATGTTTCGTGCATTTGTAAAAGAACGATGATTAAATTTTAATAGAATAATGCGTTTTGTTTTTATAGAGAATTCATATATTTGCTTTATAAATTTAAATAAATATTTTTTTGTGTTCATTTATGCTATTGAATTTTGAACGATATATTAACATTGTCACATTTGATATTTCAATTATTAAACACTGTGCACATTTTATTTGTAATTTTAATTATAAAATAAACCTCACTGTATTAATACACTGATAGTCCTGATAAAATAAAAATGCATATAAAGTGGATGAAAACTTTCAAGTATTCATTTCAATGAGAGTAGTACACTCAATAATTCTGTTGATCCGAAATGTTTAAAGATGATAAAACAATGTGGCTCTAAATATTAGAAATACTACATTATAGGGCCTATTACCAGACTGAGTTAACAAAATTTTAAGGCCCAGTAAAAAATTTCGAGAAAGTAGAAAAATCTTATAATTGAAGATTAAAATAATCATTTGATTTGATAATTATTAACCTTAATCCTTTGAGAGCGCAACCGTTTCCCAATGCTTGAAAACTCAGGTGCAGCCGTTGCCATTTTCTCGACTTAACTACCAGCAGAATGGTGGACGATCGAAATATTCATCGCGTGCCACAGATCTACAGACCCTTTTTTGACGCAGCTGGCTGTGCGTGCCCTTTTTTCAGCATTGGGCAATCGATCCAGCTGTTGTCGCATTCTTCCATATTTTCAGCAGATGTCAGTGCTGTTAAAAATAATCGTGACAATTTTTTGACGGCAAAAGACATGCTAAAAAGTAAAGGATTCCCGTGCAGCTATGTCACCCGCAAGCTATTTTTATAGAAATCAAATCTATTCTTCGTGACTGTTAACAGACAACAACGTCTGAGTTTGGTGTTCCCAGACGGGAACACTGCGCGTTAAAGGGTTAAATACAATTAAAAAATTATAAAATTCATTTGTAAATATTTTATCATCAAAAAATATTATGGAACACGCAGATCAATATTCGATCCTGAGTAAAAATCTTTAAGGCCAGCATGGAAAATAGCATATAAGACAAAAAAATAGAAGCTTGTGTCGGAGCCATTTCTTTCTAACTACTTCAAAATTATTCTTTATTTTCTTGGATGGAAACAGTTTTTGCCAAGAGTTCAGGGTCGTTTAACCACGCGTTGCTGCACTTCGATAGTAAGATTTCAGTTCTATTGATGCGACGTAACAGTCTTCCATTGCTCAAACTCTTCTAATTCACCCACATAAGTTTTCTTTTGGGTTATGATCTGGAGAGTTTAGCTGGCCATTCATCAAAGTTTCAACATTAGCTGACATGGAATCTAATTTTTTTGTACTGTTACTCGAATGGATAGGTGCATATGTCTTGCTGACATTTCGATTTTCTCCTGCAAGAGATTCAGCATTAGGTAAAAGATGACTTGCTAGGACACTTATGAGATATGCTTGTGAATACATTTTACCCGAAACGAACACAACTGAACCTTACACCATTGTAGGCAAAGCAACTTCAGGTCATCACGGACCCTCCACCCAAATGGGCCGCTTAGAGAATATTCCTTTTTCTTTTCTAAATCATGCTTGTAGTACAATGCGCACGGTTATAATGTACTGGATATAACATACTATCGGTTTATAACGTACCTAGAAGTAGATTCCGATTTGAAGTCCTATATTTATAACGTTATTTAACTTCGGTAAATCTTACTTAACAAAAGTACATATTTCGGTTATAACATACTTTTTAAACCAAAGCAGAGTATAAATTTTTTCTTTTTTGAATCATTTTATCTTCCTTTTTGTCGTAAATTTCCGTACATTCAAAATACACTCGTTGTCAGTTTCAGATTCTCTAGCGAGATGAATTGATTTATAAATTCTGCTTGTTGCGCTATTTCTTAACAATGAACTAAATTTAACAATTAATAATAAAATAATATTTTGAATCCCTTTTATCTCATTTTTCCATTTCCTCAAAAAATTTTACTGGCCTTGAAGTTTTTACTCAGACTGTAGCTTGTACTGAAACACTTTTGAATCTAATGATATTTCGTACCTCCCGCTCTCCACTTAGATTGCGTGTAGGACAATCAGTCGATCGACAAGATCGTCAAATCAAATTTTTTCAGATGAAAAGTAGATCTTATGTAAACGAAGTTTGTAACTTCTAAAATAATGCATAAAATTCGATTTGGTTGAAATTCCTTCTTTTATAAGGGATCATTCTTGAGCGCTCTACCTGTGCCAATTGGGCTACTAGATCACGGACTTGAGTGTAAGAGGATCATTGACAAGCGGCAGACTGGCAAAATAGCAGCAGCCTCTCAAAGGAAAATACTCGACCCCCTTTTAATGATTAGTTCTCACTCTAGAAAAGAACTATTAAAATTTTATTTTCAGGAGGTAAAACTCTTTAAAATTTATGGATTTTTATTCATGTACATCAACATACTTCCAATTAGAAAACTTCAAATGAAGAGCAGCTTTCAGATAAGGCATTTTTACTGGGGGTTGTATACATATTAAAATACGAAATTTAATTTTTATACGGTCCCTCCTTTCCTACCCTTTATATCTAGAAAAATGTTGCGCATTGTCGAAGAAAATTAATTTTGAAAATGATGACTTACACCACTTTACCTGCTGTGTTAGCGTCTGTTTTCATGGTGGGAAATCTTTACTTTAGGGGACCAACTATGAGTTGATAAAAGATAAAAAATGATCCCATTGTTTGGAAAAGCAATTAAACGCGTTCAACTGTGTGAAATTAACAGGAACAATTTTACCTAAAATGATCGGTACTACTTTATGAAATTAGCCATAATTTAGTCTTTTAGAGGGTCATCCACTAATTACATCACGCTTCTAGAGAAGGAAATTTAAAAGTGAGAAAGAGAATGACAAAATAATGTACTATGGTATGGTAAATATCACTAGAAACTAACAAACATTCGTTACAGGAAAATTCTAGCTAAATTAGGATTTGAGGAGTCAACTGTGTCTATCGAGTGACTATTAACATAAATTAACGTCAGTTGAAAATAATTACATTTTTCTCACTTTGGAGACATCCCCTTATTGCTTGGCGACAAATTCCGAAATTTTAAATTGACATATCTCGGTAACTATTCCACGTAGAGACACGGGATTTGTTTTATTAATATTCTTAGGCAAAGAGCAACATTCTTCTAAATATAAAGGGGAGGAAAGTAGATACCGTATTAAAATTAATTTTCGTATTTTAATATGTATACAACCCCCAGTAAAAAAATACCATATCTGAAAGATACTTTTAATTTGACGAACTTTTCTAATTGGAAGAAGGTTTCGATCACTTATGGTTTAAAAAATAATCGGCTTAAAACACTGAGACTAAAGCTCCACATGATTTAGTGGATAGCATGTCGAAAGCTATGCAGATACGAGTGAAACTAAACGTATACAATTTAAACCGTCGGGTTGAGGCTTAGATCAAAAACAAACTAATTTTTAATTTGCTAGAAAGTTGAGTTTTGGGGCTAAAACCTTATGCAAATGAGTAAGAAGCGTAATTTTATGCTATATTATTCACTTGAAGAAATATTGACGATAGACGAAGGAACGCGGATTAATCGTAGGACTAGTTTGACGAAATACTGAAATTTCTGCAGCATCTCTACATAAATGTCGGAGGATGAAGCATTTAAAGAGTTATGTCCAAACAAAATTGCCTCATTGTCTTTGGTACACAATATAAGCTATTTCCACCAGGATATCGAAAAAATTTACAGATTAATTTTCTTTCACTTTCTTCGTATCTCTGGCGTGATTTTTTTTTTCTGTCACGAAGCAGCTGTATCTGATTCCATTGAAACAATAAAGTAAATTCGGATTCTTTTATCTCTCCTTGAGAATTTACTAAGGATATCTCGTGTTTGTTTACTTGAGCATTATTCAAATATATTGACTTAAACATTAGAATAAGGCCTTGCTTTTAACATTGCTTATGAAATTGTATGAGATTACCGTTTCTTAACCTTCTGGCATTTCTTAACCCCTCGCTGTGTGTTAATTATTTTTTTCAGTTGGTTAACGCAAAAGCAATGTTTCAAACAATACGCATGTTCGTTTGCGGCGATTGTCAAAGTGTCTTATCAATTGCCATGACTATTTACTGTCAGATGCAACAGAATTAGCACTGAAAGTGGCAATAAGTATGCCATACGTAAGTAGATTTCCGATTACTGACAGTATTAGACTTTTACTCAGGACAATGAAATCAAGTAGTTTGAATCCTTCAATAGCCTCCTTTAGCGGAACGATGAAGTGTGACAGTTTTGGCTCCCTCATAGAGAGCTTTTCAGACGTGATTTTAATATCAGAAGCAGTATTAGAAATGGACGAATTACACAAGCACATGCAGACAAATTGTGAAAACATAGAGGATATGAGATATATGTATGTTATGCGTGAGAAATTTAAGTTTCTCAATTTAGCCTGTACAGACCTGAATAAATAATTCCTCTTTGAATTAAATAATTTTGTTTCTTATAAAACATATTAAATTTGTTGTAAAAACAGTCCTGATTATTATATAGTCGAGGAAAATTGTTTTTTTCTTTACGCACACAAATTAGGAAGTCCATCCTGTATGATTTTATATGTAAGTTTTGCGTCCTCAATTATGGGTGCAGGGTCTCGGTTAAATTTTATGCAGTACTTTCTTCATTACATCTACGAACTTTAAACATTTCTTTGAAAATAACACAAATTGAAACTCCACATGATGTATTCATGTTAAGGATCTTGTATGATACCTGTGCAAATACAAAGGAAACTAAACATATGCATTTTAAATCATAGGGTTGAGGCTTACATCAAAAACTATCAATTTTCAGTTTTGCTAACAGTTGACGTTTTGGGGCAAAGTCCCTATGCAAATAAATAAGAAGTGTAATTTTATTCTCTAACATACACCTGAAGAAACACCACCGCTTGAAGAAGGAATGCACGTTAACTGTAGAACTGGTTTAGAAAAAAAATACCGAAATTTTTACAGCAGCTTTCCGTGTTTACCGGTGGAGCACTTAAAAGTTATGTACAGCTGCGGAAAAAAAAAAGGCCCACTTGTACACTTTTCGGCCGTCGTTCGTCGCACAGCAAAGTTACAGATACCAATCGTTTACGATTGACGCACACTTTAATTTGCTATGCATAAAAATTGCATAAGGGGCCATCAACATATTAAAATTCGCACCAACTTATTTTTACTTCCTTGTACGTAGTATAAGGAAGTAATGTGATCCCGAAAAATTTTGGGGGCCAAATTTCGACATAAAAACCGATTTTGACTACCTCTAAATTTAATTTAAAAATTTTTTTTTCGATGAATCCTATCGTAGGCTAGCATGCACGATCATATTAACGCGTCTGCAACTCATTTTGACCAGTGGCGAGTCTACTGTGGCCAGTTTTTCCATGCCGTCTGTACGTACGTACGTATGTACGTACGTACGTACGCACGTACGTATGTATGTAACTCGCATATCTCAAAAACTAATGGTCGTAGAATGTTGAGATTTGATATTTAGGATTGTTCTATGATCTAGTTGTGCACCTCCCCTTTTGGTGGCAATCGAATGGATAGTTTATGTACAGGACCGCCCAAAAGATTCGAAATACATTACGCTCTATGGGCCGAAATTCATTAAACTCGCCTAACTCAAAAGCTGTTAGGCGTAGAATGTCGAAACTTCATATTTTGGATAGTTGTAACATCTAGTTGTGCACCTCCCCTTTTGGTTCCATTCGACTGGATAGTTTATCTACAGGACTGCCCAAAACATTCGAAATACATTACACTCAATGGGCCGAAATTCATTAAACTCGCATATCTCAAAAGCTATTAGGCGTTGAATGTTGAAACTTTATATTTAGGATTGTTGTAACATCTAGTTGTGCACCTTCCCTTTCGGTTCCATTCGACTGGATAGTTTATCTACAGGACTGCCCAAAACATTCGAAATACATTACACTCAATGGGCCGAAATTCATTAAACTCGCATATCTCAAAAGCTATTAGGCGTTGAATGTTGAAACTTTATATTTAGGATTGTCGTAACATCTAGTTGTGCACCTCCCCTTTTGCTTCCATTCGACTGGATAGTTTATCTACAGGACTGCCCAAAACATTCGAAATACATTACGCTCTATGGGCCGAAATTCATTAAACTCGCCTAACTCAAAAGCTATTAGGCGTTGAATGTTGAAACTTTATATTTAGGATTGTTGTAACATCTAGTTGTGCACCTTCCCTTTCGGTTCCATTCGACTGAATAGTTTATCTACAGGACCGCCCAAAAGATTCGAAATACATTACGCTCTATGGGCCGAAATTCATCAAAGCGTTTTTTAGAGGTATTGGGCTATTTCAAACGACTCAGAAGTGATATATGCTGTAAAGAGTTAGAAAATTAATTTCTCCATTAAAAAAAGTGTCTTTATCATTTATAGTTCTGCTACAGAAACACTCAAAAGATTTCCAATACATTACGGTCAATAGCAATTTTAGGGGCATTCATCCATTTCAAGCACAATACCGTCCTACCACATAAGTTAGGTAATGGTCCGACCACGGTCACGTGCCTCCCTCAAGAACTATGCCAAAAGTCGCCAAGCTTGGCGACTTTTGGTGTATGTGTGTGCATATTTAACTCTCAAATCTCAAAAACTATTATGAAATTTCATATATAAGACTGTTGTAACATCTAGTTGTGCATCTCGATTTTTGGTTCCAATCTACTGGAGAGTTTATTTACAGGACCACCGAAAAGAATTTCAGTACCTTAATGTCTATGGACATCTTCAATATAATACAACTGTAGACAGTCATTGTTTGGTACATGCCCAAAATCTCGCCGTCTGTCCTCGACCTTGGCGAGTTTTGGCGAAATATCGCCAAATTTGGCGATAGTCAGTCATTTGGTCCATGCCCAAAGTATCGCCATTTTTTATCGTTCTTGGCGAGTTTTGGCGGAATATCGCCAAATTTGGCGATAATCTAGCATTGTTTGGTTCATGCTTAAAATCTCGCCAAATGTCGTCGACATTGACGAGTTTCGCCGAAATATCGCCAAATTTGGCGCCAAAAATTATTTCCTATTTTGTATAACTCTAAAACTTTAACCCGTAGATTTTTTAACTTTGTATTTAGAACTATTGTAATATCTAACTGTTTTCAATATCTTTTTTGACAGCAATCGACTGAGAATTTATTTACATGGTGAGCCAAATGACTTTGAATACATTGAGGTGTATAATGCATTCAATTCATTGAAAGTCTGTGGTCAATGACTACTTTGGCTATCCCCAAAATCTCGCTGACTATCTCAAGTTTGTCGGCTTTTGGTGAAATATCGCCAAATAAAGTGTCAGAAGGAAATCTTTCAAATTGAACTCAGCTTGGCGATATCGAAATATTTGGCTAGAAATCGCTAAACCTTACTATTATTGATATTTTATCTCTTTCAAACAAATAAATTTAGAGGAAGTGCATCGAAAATATTTTTGATCTAATGGACGTGCAAGGAAGTCATGTGTTGGACACATCAGATTTTTTTCTCAATAGCAACCCCTAGATTTCACTTCATATTTCAAAAATTTAGCTCATTTTAACCCCGGACACCAATTTTCAATAAATTTGGACAGAAAATGAGTGAGTTATGAGCACCCAAAATCCCCCTCCCCCTTTGTTAAAATATTTTTTCATACTTCAATTCATATCTCATATAATATTGGTAGTAAGAAGCTGATTTTTATTCGTACTATTAGAACTAAACGACCCAAACATAATTTAATGTGATTATGATTTTTAATAAATCATTAATATGAATTATGAATTATTAAATTAATATTCAAAAAAATTATGAATAGCGACCTAGCCAAATTTCGATGGAAATAGATGCAGAAATTAATATTACATAGCTGTGCAAAATTTCAAATTTTTACGTTCAGTAGTTTAATTTATATTAAATAAAATGTGTTATTTTCATGAGTTAAGGGACCATATATGAATTTATTAAGTGAAAATATTTAGAAAATTGCATAAAATAATTGTAAATTAGATTTATTTTGTGCAAAAACACAGTAAAAGATACCAGTATTAAAAATATCAAATTTTGAAGGAAATAAATTAGAGGTTTTTACAGTTTGTTGGGGATTCTATAAAGCGTGTATTGTTGTGTCCGCTACCATATTCCCCCAAATAAAATATTTTCCAGCTATAGAATTAGATGCAGTAGATGTATGTCTTCTAATACAACGTCCTATTTCTGAAAAACTAACATCCTCAACTTTCCAGGCATGAATGTGACCTTTTTTAATATCGGAAACATTAGGTCTTTGGAATTCCCCATACTTTATCAAACATTCAAAATCACGTTTTTCTGTAAAAAAAAATTCATCTAACTATAAATTAAAATACCGCCAAAAGTCCTAAGAATATTGCACAATGCAGGCAGTAGTATTAAATGAAGAAAGTGAAATAACAAACACAGTGATAATATTGGGTCGGCAAAAAAGTAATTGCGTTTTTTACATGAAATTCAAACAAATAAATTTTCAATCATGAAACCATTCTTTAAGTTCGACCATAGCTGAGTCGAGCAATATTCATGCTTGTAGTCAGAAGAGCAGGGAGCAGCCTCTAACTCCTGCCAACATTTCAGCTGTCTAAAAGAAACATCAAGGGAAACACTGAATAACAATTTCAAAATTACAAAGATTTTCAAAATCCTTAGCAGTCATTTTGCATTTTACCCTTAAATCATGTGTGTGAACCAAGGAAGTTATGAACTCACGGGTCATTTGGACCACAGACTAAATATTCTATTCTACTGTTGATATTCTCAGTACAAAAAACTTTAAGAGAGATAGGAACAATATTTTCCTTGAAAATAATATTAATTTCTTTTAATTCTCGCGAGCGAAATAAATGAAAGGCGAAAAGTTCGGAACCTACAAATAGCGTTTTTCAATTTTCAGAAAGTCCCTTAAAAACGCGCAAAAATGAATTCGCAATATCTCCGGAAATTATCGTAGAAAATTGGTGAAAATTTATATTTAGGGTAATTTGAAGGTTTTCTTTCGTTTAATAAAGTCAAAATATGGGGTTGCCATTGAGAAAAACGAAGTTGATGCAGAATTAAATATGAAGACGGCCACTTATGCAAATTAAACTAATGGCAAATTAAAGTACGCGTTATTTGCAAACGAATGGTTATATATAACTTTGCTATACGACGAACGATGGCGAAATAAAGAGCAAGTGGGCCTTTTTTTTCCGCAGCTGTAGAAGAAATAAAATCCGCCTCTGTCTTTTATGTAATCTTGATACACAAAATAAACTATTTGCACCAGGGACTCGAAACAATTCACAAATTTTCATTCACTTTCTTCTTAACTCGGGCGTAATTTTTTTGTAACAACGAAACAGAAACGGACTTCATTGAAATAATATGGCAAATTTGGATTATTTTAGCTTTTTCAGAATTTGATAAGAGAAACTTACTTTTTTTTTACTTCAGAGTTATTTAACTATATTTACACAAACATACGCCTCGCTTTCAATAATATGAATAAAATCTGTATCAGAATGTGCTAGCATTTCATTACAATTGCGTTGTGTTTTAATTGCTTTTTTCAGTGTGACTAACACAAAAGCAGTGTTACAAACATACGCATATCCATTTGTGGGGATTGCCAAAGTGTCTTTCCAAGTGCCATGACTATTTACTGTCAGACGTGACAGAATTAGAACTGAAAGTGGCAATAAGTATGCCATACGTAAGTAGATTTCCGATTACTGACAGTATCAGACTTTTACTCAGGACAATATAATCAAGTAGTTTGAATCCTTCAATATCCTCCTTTAGCGGGACGATGAGGTGCGACAGTTCTGGCTCCCTCAGAAAGAGCTTTTCAGACGTGCTTTTAATATCAGAGGCAGTATTTGAAATGGACGAATTATGCAAGCACATGCAGACAAATTGTGAAAACATAGAGGATATGAGATACATGTATGTTATGCGGGAGAAACTTAAGTCGGTGTATACTGCGTAATAGAATTGTTCGAAAACCATAGCCAGTGTTTGCGCAACAGTTATGAGTAAGCATGGATGGATCTCACTGTTAATTTTTGAAATATATGTGCGAACTTCCACGATAGCCTCGGAGACATATTGGACATCTTCAGAACTGATGTGCTGGAGCTTTTCGTTTAATGCTCTAAGGGATTCTTTCAGCACAAAGGAAACAGAACAGAAGTAAGCAGCGATAGACGTATCGACATAGCCGGCATATTTAAGCATTACACAAATAGAAAAAGAATAAAAAGAGAACGGAGGTGGTATGTACCAGTGATTCGCGTTATGAGTTTTCATAAGCATATATGAGTGATACATACGTTCTCCTACGAAAGCATAAAAAGATGCCTCTCTTATAAAAAGTATAAACATCAGTTTCCATCTAAACTTCTTCAAAGGCATTTTGTCTGAGCACACTTTAGCATATGTTTTAGACAAATAGCGGGAGATATTCTTCAGATTTCTTCTTTTCCTGTAGAGTGTTATTCTATTCAATACGCATAGAATTTGAATGGAAGTACTTGCCAGGTAAAATTTACGCGTTTCCAAATTTCCATACATAGAAAGGATGAGTCGATCACATATTAAATAAACAGAATTCCCTTCTGCGATGATTGCTAACAAAATGGATAAAATTGTCATTGTTATGTACTTTCTAGAAAAATCGATACCTTTTTCAAATCCTATTCCATGTGCCCACATGTGCTTGTTTATAATCGAAAATATGTCCATAGTACAACTTTCGACTTTCTTTACTTTTTGCTTTTGACTTGAAAGAGGAATGATTTTTGAATTTCTGGGAGAAAATAAATTTTCCAAACGCGGTCGAAGCATGTCCAAATTTAAAGCTGATCTGCTCAAGACGACTTGTTAAAAAGCACTTAATCTGTACTTATAATAAGGTTCACAAATTGTAAATGAAAATGCTTTAAGTTTGACAGTAGTTTTCATACGTAATATAAAATTTGCGTATTCATACGTTGATTGCCAAAATATTACTTACATTACACTGAATTAAATCAATGTTCTTTAAAATCCATATTACGTTCAATAATTTTAGAAACTCAAACTTTTAACATTTTCTGCAGCTATTATTATTCGAACAAGTTTAACTATTTTGAAAGTAGTAAATTATGTTACATTTCTCTTTATTTCTTCTTTTTTAAAACTAACTCTCAGGTAATAAGTTCCATAAAAAATCGCTTCAAAACTAAAATCTTACAACTCGTAAAATTTTTGGGTTATCTATCTCTTAGAAGACACTTTTACTTTTGGAATTTTTAATAATGTTTGTAATGAATTTCACAGTCAAATTTAAAACGATGGTATCTCGAACGATTTTCATCTCATGAAAGTAAAAATATTCACAGAAATTATGCAAATTTTTACACTCTGAATTTTCCAAATATGTTTATGCTATTTTTTTTTCACTTCAAACACTTATTTCTATGGTTTCTGTTCGTTCACTGCATATTAATTTTCGGAGATAATTTATTTTTTCACTGTGCACTCTCTTGTGATGTTCAAACTGAAATCAAAATAAAAAAACATATCAAATAAAGTTTGGCTTGATGGTCAATTTACAAACATTCTCTAGAAACTTTGCAGCTATTAATGTTTAAAATTGTACATAAAATGCAATTTATCTAATATCATGTCTCATATTATGTATGGACTTATTATAGGAGTACATTCGTACTTTGTACTGAATATATCTGGAGTATTTCAATAGTGTACATGTTTCTATTTCCTTAAAATTTGTAATCGTTTTCCAATAAAATAGGTATTAACCAGTCTAGCATCATATATAATTTAAAATCATAAGGAAATTATAATAATAAAATATAAAAATCTACATATTCTGTAAGTGAAAAAAAAAATCAATTTTTATTTGATTTTTTTTATTTATCAATTATTTCTGTGCAGGTAATCTCGCAAAAATTCCAAGAGTTATTGAATCCGTTTATGAAAAGTTATGAGAATTTCCTTGTGTTGAGACTGATAGTGTAAGAAAATTATTCGTATATTTTTTGTAGTTTACTTAAATAAACTAGTTCGTTCAGTGTTAAAATCTATTATTACTCCAAATGTTTATGATATAAGTACCTTGAAAATCTAAATCCTATATTCATTCTACACATACAATTAATTTTGATACAAAAAATTCTAGGCATGGATCTTCTCTGCTTTTCATATATCTATTTGGTAAGCTGCAAACGTGAATTCAAAGAAGATTTAAACGAAAAAAAATCAAAAATGTATTATTTAATTTGGTAGAAAAGAATAAAATATGAATTTTTGCTGATATTTCAATGTGCAACTTCGGAGTATCTATATAAATAAAACAGAGTGTAAACTGTCCGTTAGTTGGTTGGTTGGTTAGTTTGTTTGTCTGTGTCTCGCGTAGCTCCGAAACGGGTGATCGTAGACCTACCAAATTTTGTATGGAAATTGTCCAGGACGGGTCCCGACATACCTCGAAGCAATTTTTTCGAAATTCGAATAGTACGGGTTTATAGCTTTCTTTTAAAAAAAGCAAAGCAATTTATGGGACTTAAATAAAAACCTTTATTACTGTAACATAAAATATACATTTTCAAAGCCAGCTTCATCAGGCGTCAAAACAAAACAGTCCGATAATTTTTAATATAAAAACTAACTTAAATTTTTAGAATCCTCGTACATCTCACTGTTATAACGTGCTCTCATATTTCTCATTGTCCAGTACATGTTTTCTTCTTCAGCTCGAGCAAAAGTTCCACAGTTTTGCTACCATGGGGTTTCACAGGTTCGTTCTAAAATTTCATAACCCGTTCATAATGTCGATGGAACTTTGCTACTCTCATGGGGGAAAGCACATCCGTCACAGGAGTGACAATGCTGCTAAAACTAAATGTTTTGTTTATATTCTTTTACTGAGATGTACCAGATTATCCGGATCCCTATATTATTAATAATTTTTTAACATGTTCGAAAAATAATTATATCCTTATAGTATGTAACAATTCAAAATAAAAATACATAAACCTGATCCTACTTTAATAAGAAGGATCTAACTTGAGCCTGGATAATGCATCAGCGTTTCCATGCTGAACGCCCCTTCGATAAGTAATTTTCAAATTGTATCGCTGCAATGCTGAAGCCTACCTTGTTAATTTGGCGCTGTGTGGAAGGCATCTGACAAATATGTTAAAGGGTTATGATCTGATACGATCTGGATTTCCGCCCCAAATATCCAAGTATCAAATTTTTTTTTTAGTGCTTCTAAAACTCAAAAAAAAAAAAAAAAAAAAAAAAAAAATTATATATATATATGTATATATGTGTTTATTTATATATATATTTATTGTGCTGTCCTGTTCGTGGTTTAAAAAAAAAAAAAAAAAAAAAAAAAATAACGTGTGCTATTTGTTTTTTGTTTGTTTGTTCTGTTCTCTCTTTTTTATGTGTGTGTTTGTACTTGTGTGTTCCCTTTTTTATTATCTTTCTTTATTCCTTTTTATTTCTGTATTTTTTGTGCTTCTTTCCTTTCCTTTCTATCCCCCTTTTTAATTTTTTTCTCCCCTCTCCGTGGTTTTGTTCGACTTTTCTTTGCCCCTTGTGGCAACTTCTTGCTTGTTTTTTTCTCTTTTCAGTTCCCTGTGTTCTTTACGTCGAAGGACTTGGACTGAAGAAGTTCAAAACAATTTTTGAACGAAACGCGTATCCTTTTTCCTTTTACTTCTTATGTGTGTTTTTTACAAAGTTTTTTAATTACTTTATCGTTTAACACCAGTATTTTGAGTGTTTTTTCAATCGTCAATGTATTCACATCAATAATCACGATGTACGAATAATGCTTTATCCATTGATTTCTGGAATTTCCCTCCGGAGTTCTTCATCCCAAAAGGTAAGACCTTCCATTGATAATGCCCCGAATGTGTTACGAAGGCGGTGAAATGCTTGGATTCTTCATGCAAGGGAATCTGCCAGTATCCCTTCGTTAAGTCTATGACGGTTATAAATGCAGCTTGTCCTACTCTGAATATTAAATCCCTGGCGATTTTCATGGGATATGAATCAGGCACCGTGAAACTATTCAATAGTCTAAAATCAATACATAACCTAACGCTTCCATTCTTTTTGGCAACACAAACAACAGGATGTGCCCATTCGCTATCGCTTGGTTCAATGAGGTCCATTTCAATTAGCTCTTCGATTTGGCGATCAACTTCTTTTTGTAAACTGATGGGTACTCGATACGGTTTGAGTCCCTTTGGCGTGCAGTTCTCCGTAACTTTAACTTAATCCCCGTCGACTTTGGCATGTCCTGGCTTTGAACTAAAAACATCCATATATTTCTTCAGTACATCAAATAACTCTTGGGTTTGCTCTTCAGTTAAATTATGATTTCTAGTTTTCTCCAAATGTTTTCGTATGTCCTCGACCTCTTTCTTTGTTTTATCAGTAGGCGCGTAAAGGATTACGCCAAATTCTTCATCCAATTCGTAAACACCAATGTGATTTACCCTCTGCACATATGGTCGTACTTTATTCACTAGTACTACCATCCTGTAATTCTACTCGGTACTTACGTATTATCCCGGCGGTCATTCCCGCCAAGCTTTCTTTTCGTCAAATGAGTTGCCAAACTGTTGTTAATCGTATTCAAAACCATTAATAATTTCATGTGCCCGGCATTTATTTCGGCAAAAATTCGCTTGTCTTGGCGGACCACCGGGATAATACGTAAGTACCTTCTACTCTTACCGAATGTGGTCTGGTGATTTGAATTACCGTTGCCGGTCCAATCCAAGTGCTTAAAAGTTTGTGAGTTGATGATGGGAGTAATATCAACACTTTGTCGCCAACGGCAAACTGTTTTTCTCTCGCACGAAGATTATACGTGGAAACGTATTCTCCTTGATATTTCTCGGTGTTTTCGGAAGCGATCTCATTAGCAATACGTATATTTTCAACTAAATCTTGAAAATCGGTAAGAGTAGAAGGTACTTACGTATTATCCCGGTGGTCCGCCAAGACAAGCGAATTTTTGCCGAAATAAATGCCGGGCACATGAAATTATTAATGGTTTTGAATACGATTAACAACAGTTTGGCAACTCATTTGACGAAAAGAAAGCTTGGCGGGAATGACCGCCGGGATAATACGTAAGTACCGAGTAGAATTACAGGATGGTAGTACTAGTGAATAAAGTACGACCATATGTGCAGAGGGTAAATCACATTGGTGTTTACGAATTGGATGAAGAATTTGGCGTAATCCTTTACGCGCCTACTGATAAGACATTTAGTGATTGGTCAGGACGCGGTCGTTGGGATAGTTCGTTCTCCCGTCCAAATACTTTTCAATAGAGACAATGGTCCTTGTGGTAACCGCCCATACACTAATTGAAATGGTGATAGCCCCGTGGTGCTGTTAGGCACTTCACGATACGCGAACATTAGATAATAAACCTACATCCCAAAAAAATTTCATCTTGGCTTTCTGCTCAGGAGCAGAGAAAAAAAAATGTATGTATGTACCTACATATGGGGAGTTTCATATGCAACATATATCCCAGTCTCTCCCATATTGTTGTACATTTTTATTCATCATCTCCTTAAGAGTTTTATTCCATCGTTCTACTGCCCCCATACTTTCCGGATGTCCGGGTGTCGAAAAACGTGGCGCTACCCCTAATATATTCTCAAATGATTGAGTCAGCTTGGAAGTGAAATTTGTACCCTGGTCGGTGCATATCACTTTTGGAAAACCGGTGTGTGTGTGAAAATCTTCATTAAAACGTCACACGTTATCTTAGCACTAATTTTTTTCACAGGAATTGAATCGCCCCACTTAGTACATAAATCCACGGCACAAATAAAATATCGATGTCCTCTGCTTGATGGAGGTTCTAGTGATCCTATACAGTCTACGCTTCAGACTTCAATTCAGGCCTAACGATAGGCTGTATGGGAATATGATCCCGATAGGTGCTAGTTCTCCTTAATTGGCATTCTTTGCAACTTTGAGAGTATAACTTTACATCTTGCCTGATACTAGGCCAGTAAAACAAATGTCTGACTCTTTGTAGAAGCATGAAATACACCCTATATATATATATATACATCCTGCTAACAGCTGCAAATAAACTTACAAGAAAATTACATTTATTTATTTATTTATATTACGATTTTGCTTTATACAGGGCTTCCCAAAAAGGTGGTCACGGGCTTTAATTCTTTATCTATTACATGGGTCATTCCACGACAGATCAAACAGTGCAGTTCACCACACCAACTCGGATTTTTCTCAAATTTTATATAGATGATTTATAGACTAAGACATCAACAAATCTCAATTTTGAAGGTTCTGCGATAATTAATTACCGAGAAATTAATTATGCACATTTTTAAGATTTCTGCAAGATGCGCCAACTTTTTTCTCAATTCCTTAAATAACTCCTTACCTGTAAAAGTTACTGAAGTGAAAATTTGTTTCTAGGAGTAACTTTTTACGCTGATTCCAAAAATGTTATCTAAATTTGCGTATCTTCTATAGTTTATGCATGAGCACTGCATTTGCTAAAAAACATCATGAATTTTTTTCGGCATGTCTGATCACAGACACATGTTTTGAATTTTTATATGTTGTTAAAATGGAATAAACCTACATCCCAAAAAAATTTCATCTTGGCTTTCTGCTCAGGAGCAGAGAAAAAAAAATGTATGTATGTACCTACATATGGGGAGTTTCATATGCAACATTTATACTGAACATGAAAAATTCAGAAGCGTTAGTCAAATCTTTATTATGTCTTTTAAATTGATATCGAAATTTAAATATTACTCCAGGCATTTGCAAAACTAGAAAATATATCAAAGTGCTTGCATCGGATAAAAGTAAACAAATAAACAACAGAAATGCATGTAAAAATAATGGTTAATTAAAAAGAAATTCTAAAGTTACATTTCAGAATTATTTTAATTTAAACCCTGTTGTTTTTGCAGTCATCCATCAGCCAATAAATCTTTGGGAATTCTTATGATATTGAACTCAAAAGATAGAACAATGTTTAATAAAGCATATATATGTATATATATATATTTTTGGGTCTGACCGGAAATGTTTCTATCCGTTTTTCCGTATGTCCAATATTTTGCCCTAGCCACAACTACTGAAGCTAATAACACGAATTTAGCAGAGTGGGATTTTATAGCGTAGGCGCTAGATTAGAGAGTATTTTCCAAAAGTCGTAATTTATGTGAGGATACAGGCCCAAAATGTTGTGTTTCACATATTCTGCGGGGTTTCTCAAGAGAAGAGAAGAGATATCGATAATAATTCACCCCTTTTTGCTGTAAAATACCACAGACACTCAAAAAATGCTCTAAAAATCTGATTTCTTGAACAATTCGTATATAATCCGCCCTAGGATGGTTAGACGTAAAAAAGTTATGTCCCGAATAACTGGTTTAACCATGACATTTATATTCCTGCAATATATCACCCTAATGTGCAATTTGGACAATGCCCCTGACATTGCTATGCTACTTGTTTGTAACAATAAAAAAATTAATTACAGTATACAGTAAATACCTATTTCAAAATTGCTGTATCCATCCACTAAAACTAGCCAAAGCACAAATTTTTGTTCGGCACATCTGTTAAAGTAAATACGTTCCTGTAAACTTACAGGAATTTCAATTCTTTTCAATAAACTTTGTTTCTTC